>JAFFST010026454.1:10576-20658 GCA_022414735.1 Noturus placidus
GAAATCTTTCTGTATCCAAATCCGGCTTTAAACTTCTTCACAACAGTATCTCGGACTTGCCTGGTGTGTTGCTTGTTCTTCATGATGCTCTCTGTGCTTTAAACAGACCTCTGAGACTATCACAGAGCAGGTGCATTTATACGGAGACTTGATTACACACAGGTGGATTCTATTTATCAACATTAGTCATTTAAGTCAACATTGGATCATTCAGAGATCCTCACTGAACTTCCGGAGAGAGTTTGCTGCACTGAAAGTAAAGGGGCTGAATAATTTTGCACGCCCAATTTTTCAGTTTTTTATTTGTTGAAAAAGTTTGAAATATCCAATAAATTTGGTTCCACTTCATGATTGTGTCCCACCTGTTGTTGATTCTTCACAAAAAATTACAGTTTTATATCTTTATGTTTGAAGTCTGAAATGTGGCAAAAGGGGGCCGAATACTTTCACAAGGCACTGTATTTCATTAAAAAAAACGAATGTATTTATTTGTTTATTCACATATTACATGATTATATTCCCTTATGAACATGATGGTTGCTGTATGAGGCTGTGTCTCAGTCGGTAGTGCGGGTTGTCCCCTAATCCATTGGTGATTCGAATCTTGGCCCGGTTGATCCCATGCCGAAGTGTCCTTGGGCAAGACACTGAACCCTTAGCTGCACCCGATGGCAAGCTAGCACCTTGCATGGAAGCTCTGCTACTATTGGTGTATGAGTGTGCACTTGTAAGTTTTTTTTTTGGATAAAAGCGTCTGCTAAATGAATAAATGTAAATGTAATGCTGATGAAGCTCACTAGCGAACACTTCCAGTTCCACAGCACCCCCCTGTGGAGAAACTCATCCATCTCGAAAAACCAGGTATATGAATAGTCCTTATTTCAGGATCTTAGTGTTTAATTAGTCATTCTAATTGAAAATTAGTCATTCTAATGAAAATTCTCTCTCATTATTTTCACTTATTAATCATTCCTCCACTGGAGCCCTAAAACCCATCCTAAACCCATCCTAAAACCCATCCTCTTCACATAACACAGTGCCGGTCCTCTGTTCATTTCAAATTTAAAATAAAATTGCATTCGTCAGCTGTAGTTATATAGAACAGGAATCAGTGCCGGTGACCGTGGACACAGACTGACTAAAACTGGACAGATGAAGATTGTAAAAAGTGCGTCTGTGCGTCTGTGTCCTCAGACTGTAGCCTCAGATTGCTGCTCTTAGCTGACAGGAGTGGAATGTGACCAGGTCTTCTGCTGTTGTAGTAATGTTAAATAAAGGGTAAATAAATAAAGGGTGCTAGAAATGTTTAAAAAAAATAGTACATGGGAGTTAGCATTGCCTACACAACCCAATGAGAGGGCAAGGAATTTCTTCACCAAGCTTCTTTTGCTGTAGTACACTCCACCATTTACACCACTCATTACACCAATAACTAATGATATGATCAGCAGAGTAACCCCCATTTTTCTTTCTGAGAATAAACCTGATCATTGTGGAGAGATTCTCAACATTACATTGTTTAAAATAGCTCTGAAAATATACACTTAGTTTGAGCCCTAGGTTTCACCTGTGAAGACTGGATTTGCTGAGTGACAGAGAATTCAAGAAGTGTGTTACTCCTTGTTGATCGTTTCATCACTGGGGAGGACAGACACACTTTCTGTGTGAAGTGCCTAGGATGGAGCACGCCAGGGCAGCCATCTAGAGGTTTGACTGTGCACAGTTGTGGCGCAGGTGGTTAAGCGGGTTGTCCACTAATCATAGGGTTGGCAGTTTGATTACTGGCGTTTCCCATGTGACACCACATCCCATGTGACTCCACATCCCATGTGACTCCACATAGGCAAGACACTGAACCCCAAGTTGCTCCCGATGGCAAGTTAGTGCCTTGCATGGCAGCTCTGCTACCATTGGTGTGTGTGAATGAGTGAATGTGACACAGTGTAAAGCGCTTTGGATATAAGTGCGCTATTTACCATTTTACCATTTACATTGTGAATGCCTAAAAGATTTTTGAGTTCGCACCATGACTCCTCCTTCCTCTATGGAAAGCCAAAATAAAAAAAAAATTAAAAAAATTCTAATTCCACTCTGACACAGAGGAGCCAGAAGGGTGTGCCAAAAACATAGAGCAGCTCTCAGCCATATAAAGAGCTGCTTAAAGTAATTAGTAAGGATGAATTTTCTCCCCAGAGAAAGTAAATCTACCTCACACCGCAGAAAACTCCCCTTTTTTTCCCCAGAAGTGCATGACAAAATAGTTTGGCGCTAAGGTACACTACACGCCAGCTTTTGAATTTGAAACAGAACTGTTATTACCTTCTGCTGTTATTAAAGCTGGTCTTATTGTTCTTAACTGAAACCTGGCAGAAAGAAAATCATGGACTCCTGTTTAACCAGATCACTCCAGCAGGTTTTGGAGTTTTAGATCTCCTGAGGTTATCTGGCAGAGGCGGAGGCATTATTGTGGTTTACAACCTGAAGTTCAACACAAGCTCTGTGTCCATTCCCCAGCTTTCATCATTTGAATGCCTGGTCTTGAGTATTTCCGCTCCTATATCCAACATCATCGCTACAGTCTATAGACCACCCGGGTGGTAGAGTGGGTTGTCCACTAATCCACTAATCGTAGGGTTGGCGGTTCGATTCCTGGCCTGGATGACTCCACATGCCAAAGTGTCCTTGGGCAAGACACTGAACCCCAAGTTGCTTCCCATTTACATGCAGCTTTTATACCAGAGTTTCCGACTTTCTGTCGATGTTGAGAATGAAGTTTGACAGAATTCTAATTGCGTGAGATTTTAACATTCTGTGGCGGTATGGTCGGAATTTCTGTCACTAATTGACTGTTTTAGCTTCACACAGTTTGTAATTGACCCGACTCATAACAAGGGCCACACCCTGGATCTCGTGATTGCTAATGGCTCATTTGTATCCCAGTTTTCATCTGCTGATATTGGACTGTCTGATCATTCAGCTGTCTTTTTTAACCACGAACTGTATCATTCAAGTGAGCCTACCATCCGTACAGTGACCTTCCGGAAGTGGAAGTCTATCAATCAGACAGCTTTCTCTAATTCTGTGATTTCCACCCTAATTTCTCTAATTCTGTGGTTTCAACCCTCATCACTGGACGAGAAAGTTCTGCAGCTAAACTCCACTCTTGCTGCTAATCTTAACACTTTTGCTCCCCTAAGGTCACGTAAGGTCACATTCACCCGCTCTGCTCACTGGTATAATGACAATCTACGATCTAGAAAGGCCGCTTGTTGGAAAATGGAGCGCAAGTGGCACCTCACTGGACTGAGTGTCTACTACCAAAAGTGGAAGGATCTTCTGTGGGATTATTGTGTTTTAATGGAGCCTGAACGATCCTCTTACTTCTCTCAGGCTATTGTGAATAATCAAAATAATCCCAGACACTTGTTCAAAACCATAAACAGATTGCTCCAGGTTAATGCCGTCACCACTTTGCCTGTTTCTCAGCAGCTCTGTGACTCTTTTCTTCAGTTGTTTAATTCTAAGATTGATAATGTTTACAAAGAAATTTCTGCTGACCATGACTGTGCCACTTCATTCCTTTCTCCATCTGGGTTCACTGGTGTTTCTTTCACTCATTTCTCACTGCTTGATTCTGAGGCTCTCACAAGGGAGATATCCAGCATGAAATCAACCACTTGCTTGCTGGATCCAATTCCTACGAATCTATTTAAATCGTGCTTCACTGTGTGGTGTCCTACTATCCTAAGCATTATTAATAAATCACTGGAGACTGGGGTCGTTCCAGCAGTACTAAAGACTGCTGCTGTTACACCGGTACCAAAGAAACAAAATTTTTCAGTGGATGATTTTAACAATTTTTGTCCCATCTCAAATCTTCCATTTATGGCAAAAATACTTGAGCGCGTTGTTGCCTCTCAACTCTGTAATCATCTTACAGCCAATAACCTCTTCGAACCGTTTCAGTCAGGTGTCTGTAAACTTCCCAGCACAGAAACTGCGTTGGTCAAAGTTACCAATGACTTGTTGATGGCCTCTGATTCTGGAGCTACCTCACTTCTTATTCTTCTTGACCTTAGAGCCGCCTTCAATACTGTGGATCATGGTCTTTTACTTACCCGCCTTGAAAGTGTTTTTGGTGTGTCCGGGACAGTTTTAGACTCGTTTAAATCCTATTTTACTGACCGTTCCCATTTTATTTCTATGTGTGGCTTTACATTTACATTTACATTTATTCATTTAGCAAACGCTTTTATCCAAAGCGTCTTACAAATGACAGCACACACACACACCAATGGTAGCAGAGCTGCATGCAAGGTGCTAGCTTGCCATCGGGGGCAACTTAGAATTCAGTGTCTTGCCCAAGGACACTTCGGCATGGGATCACCCGGGCCGAGATTTGAACCACCAACCCCACGATTAGTGGATTAGTGGACAACCTGCTCTACTGACTGAGCCACAGCCGCCCTAGGTCTGACACTCGGTGCTCACTGGTGTTCCTCAGGGTTCAGTTATAGGCTCTCTACTCGTTTTTATTTATCTATCTCCACTTGGGCATCTGTTGCGATCGCTTGGCCTCCGTTATCACTTTTATGCTGACGATAACCAAATCTACATTCACTCTAAATCTGGTGAAAACATTGATACTTGTTATCTTTCTGACTGTGTTTCTGAGATAAAAGCTTGGATGAAGAACAACTTTCTGTGCCTGAACAGCGGGAAAACTGAGGTTATGCTTGTAGGTTCCCGGCATCAAATTTGCAAAGCGGCTCCGCTATCCTTGTTTTTTAATGACTCTGTTCTAGAGATCCAAAGTAAGTGAGGAACCTTGGTGTGATTTTCGATACCAGCCTCACTTTTGATTTTTTTGTTCAGAGCACTGTGAAAGCTTCCTTCTTTCATCTCAGAAACATAGCCAGACTCCGCCCAATGCTAAATTTATCTGTCGCTGAAAAGCTGATTAATTCATCCAGACAATATCATTCAACAGATTCAGTTTGAGGACTGGTTTGTGACGATAGATCTAAAAGGTACATATTTCCACATAGAAATATCGCCCAGTCACAGCAAGATGCTGGAGTAAATGACTCCACTGATACGTGTGGCATTCTGGATCTACAGGATATAAACGAGCACATTACAGTCGACAAATAGATTAATAAAAGTAAAAAGGAAGCAGTGAAGAGGAAGTCTGGATCTCCGGTTTAATTTCAAACATGGCCACAGGGTGATGAGTCACAATGTGGCAGTAACTTGAGTCGTGCAGTGAGTTTCTTTTTATTCTGAATGGTGGGTGTGGTCGTGTGTGTGTGTGTGTGTGTGTGTGTGTGTGTGTGAGTGTGTGTGTATACCGGAGGGTGTCCCATTCAGTGATACAAAAACAGTGAAAGTGTGTTCCTGCTTTTATTACACTCCTTTATTTATCTGAGCCAGAATTCACAGAAATTATAATAACGGGTGATCATTACACTTTAAAACCCCACCCCTTCACCCTGACCCCTTAAATAACCACTATCTCAGAGAGCAAGGGGATAGTGAGAGACTGGGAGTCCTAATGTAGTTAGGAATAAGAATGCTCCTGTCTTATTGAAAAAGGGGATATAGATGGGGAGAGGGTCCTACTTTTAGACGCTTGCTCATTTCTCTAAATGCATGAATAAAGTTGACTTTTTCTACTAGCCCTATTCCTGTAACCAGTGGAATTCTTTCTTTATTTATTTTTTTACAGCAGCGTGCTACTATAGAGCACTTATTTCTGTGAAAATTTCAGGCTCGTATTTCGTCTTCTACCAGAGATATTCAACATGACATTGAGGGGAATTATTAAAAGTTACCCTTTCTAGCCCCCACAAAAGATATAAGAGAATTCTTAAACCTGAAATGTTCTGCATGCACACTATACTTACCCAGGTACCCCCTAAAAAATTAAGGCTGAGATTCAAACCTTCCCATTATAAATTGACCCAAAATAAAGAAATGTAAGAAATCTTGAGCATTACATTTACTTAAGTTCTAAGACTAATGAATATGAATGTGCAAATATTTAATGTTCTCTAGAGATTAGTTTACATTCCAAGGAGATAGTATAGTCCCAAGCCGAGATATTGGGGTTTCCATAAACAGCTGTAAAACCTGTTTTGTTGTGGGCCATGGCACAAAGATGGACATCATTGTTAAAGAAAGTAAAATATATATATTTTTAAAAAGTGGTCGTTTTACAATGCCACTATATTACTGTGGACAATATATTATATTATATATGTATACAATAAAACCTGGTGGACAATATACAACATATTGTGGACAGTGGGCAAGTCATAAGGACTTGCACGGGAAGATAGATGCTCCCGACCTCCATGAGCCTCCCAGCTATGGATAAATAGTAAAGACTGAACTCGGCAATCTGCGCGGAAGAACCACTTTACCGGCCAACGGGCAGAAAGGCAATTCCCAGCAAAGTGTTGTGGAGCGCTTTAAGAGCATGGCGAGTCACAAAGGTCATCAAGGTCATCCACTGCACTCAACTCTGACTCCATCCGTCTTGACCTTGTCTTGCTGATGGACCCAGTTGATTTTGGGTGAGAGAGTGAGGTCGACGAAATGCACAACTCTTCCTCACTTTAAGCCAAGTCACCGCACAAGTCATTTTGTCATCTACCATCCATCCCAACCTCCAAGTCTTGTGGAAACAGGCGAGTGACAATTGGCAGGTGTGAGTACACTGGCAGCCGTAGCCCAGGCCATATGGTCGTTCTACACAAAAGGGAGCTCCAACAATCAAATCAGGGACTTCCTCTTTGCTGATGACTGTGCCCTTATGAGACTGTATGCCAAGGTTTGGAACGGAAGAGGCATCACCATCCAGACCAAGCTGAAAGTGTACAGGGAGTGTGATTCCCACACTGCTGTATGCATGTGAAACATGGTCAGTGTACCGTCATACTAGGAAACTGATCCATTTTCAGATTACCAGTCTCAGGAACATCCTTGGCATCAAGTGGCAGAACAAAGTCCCAGACACTCTGGTTCTCAATCAAGCAGGCCTCCCTAGCATCGTCACAATCTTGATGATGACCCAGCTGGGCAGGACATGTGGTATACATGACAGACCAATGGCGGCTGTGGCTCAGTCGGTAGAGCGGGTTGTCCACTGATCCACTAATCGTAGGATTGGTGGTTTGAATCCCGGCCCGGATGATCCCATGCCAACGTGTCCTTGGGCAAGACACTAAACTCTAAGTTGCCCCCGATGGCAAGCTAGCACCTTGCATGGCAGCTCTGCTCCCATTGGTGTGTGTGAATGAGACACAGTGACTTGTGGCTTTGGATAAAAGCGCTATATAAGTGTGCCATTTACACTATTTACACCAATGTCTACCGACAAGACTCTTCTATGGTGAGCACCAGAAAGTTCCGCATTGCCAAGGAGACCAAAAGAAACACTTCAAACACTCAAATTCAATTCAATTTTATTTGTATAGCGCTTTTTACAACAGACATTGTCTGAAAGCTGCTGTACAGGAATATAAACACAGTATACACACAGTAAAGGTGAGAATTTATCCCAACTGATCAAGCCACTGAGTGGCGACAGTGGCAAGGAAAAACTCCCTAAGATGTTTAAGAAGAAGAAACCTTGAGAGGAACCAGACTCAGAAGGGAACCCATCCTCATCTGGTCACAACAGATATTCTGGAAGAGGTAATTATTGATTTATATGAAGTCTGTTTGGCTTAGAAGCAGCCATAGTCCCAGCAGTCTGGAATTGGAGTAGATGAGAGCTCCATCCAGAGGTAGGACATCCGAAACGGATCAGGCAGGTCCGGAGAGCAGAGAGGATCAGGATCTCTAGTATCTCCATAAGATCATGTGTAGCTCTGCAGAAAGAGAGAAAAGATTATTAGGACTGTGCTTAGCGTAATAGAAAGTCTAGTCAAGGTAGGCTAGAGTGAACAAATACGTTTTAAGCCTAGACTTAAACACTCAGACTGTGTCTGAGTTCCGAACACTAAATGGAAGACTCCATAACTGTGGAGCTCTATGAGCCAATGCAGTGTGGATAAGATCGGGGTGATGTGGTCATATTTCTTGGTTCTAGTTAGAACCCTAGCAGCTGCATTCTGGACTAACTGGAGTTTCTTTATGTTTCTACTGGAACATCCAGACAGTACGGCATTACAGTAATCTAGTCTAGAGGTAACGGAAGCATGAATTAATATTTCTGCATCATGTAGTGATAGTATATTTCTTATCTTAGAGATATTTCTGAGATGAAAGAAGACTATCCTAGTAATATTATCTACATGAGCATCAAATGATAAACTGGAGTCAATAATCACTCCAAGGTCTTTTACTGCTGCACATGATGAAACAGGAAGTCCATCCAGAGTAACCATGTGATCAGAAGCCTCACTGAAAGCGTTTAACATCAATCCTGCCTCCTGGGAACCGACTGCATTGGATTGTGACGCCTGGCACGCCTCCATCCACAAGGGCTCTTTGCTGTGTGAGACTAATCGGACAGCTGCAGCCGAACAAAAAAGGCAAGCCAGAAAAACCCGTGTCAGCAACCCTCCCGGAAACGTCCACCCCATCCCCTGTCCCACCTGCCATAGCACTTGCTGTGCAAAGATCTATGCACGCATCATCTCTGATGGCAAAATGCTCTTTGTCACTATGACGGACAACCAAGTGCATATTACAAAAAGATTTTTTTAAGAAAATTAAAAATGGTCAAGTAACCTGCATTGGACCACTTCAAATGAAATGACCCAATTACTGAATTACATGTCTGAATATCCAGAGCTATTGAATATAACCTTAATGACATCAAAGCTGTTTTTCTCCAACCAAAAGCCCTGAAATCAGTCGTCATGACGTGTGGCTCTCAGAGCTCTTGGGTCTCATGCACCCATTTTTCTGTCTTCTCCAAAAGATGAGCAGTACTTCTTTTTGTTTGAGATTTAGATACATGCTGAATTGAAAAAAAACATCCAGAATGATCTAGTGCTATGAATGATCTATGTTTTCAAACTTATAATTCATTTCATGCATTATAATTTTCACTTTTTATGTGTATTTTATAACATTCCCATTTCATTATGTCCTTTCTTCATAATCATGTTATGTTTTATTTACTTTCCAATTCTCTTTTTTTTTCATTTAATTTAACTAATACTTTGAATTTTTATTTTTTTTATCCTGTCTACAGCCTTCAAGTTAGTCCTTATATAAATTCATGCCATTCTGCTTTATAACTAGTTTAAAGTTTAGCCTGACCAGTCTGTCAGCTTTAACATGGCTAATTCAAACTTACATTTTCACTTTGAAGTAAAAGTTTTGCTGAAACATCCACACATAGAATTGTGAAATTGGTGCACTATCGTTACCCCCTCCCCCCAACCCTAACCAATGGTGAAAAAACCACATGACACAAATGCACTTGTTTAGGAGTTTGAACACTTTATTGATGCTTTAGTGTTGTTATAATTCTTGGATTATTGTCATAAGATTCTCAGAAGATGTTCATGTTCTTCTCATTCGTGATGTTTGCTCAGTGTTTCTCTGTGATGGAGTGGGAACTGGAGCTGACAACTTTGCCGTCCACCACTTCCTCCACCACTGTCACCACCTTGCGCTTAGTGCTGGAGCTGGAGCTGGAGCTGCTGCACACACACACACACACACACACATATATAAAATACATATTTTTACTGCACATTTTACTGCACATTGGTCTAGTTAGCTAGCTAGCCAGTTTACAAAGTTTAGCAGCGTGTCTTGTACAGACAGAAAGTGAGAAATGGAAAGTGGAAAGTGTGTCAGACAACTGCAAAGCATTCTGGGTAAACTGTGCTTTTGAGATCTCACCTTGCAGCTTCTCCATCCAGCAGTCTCCTGTACTCCGCGATCTCCATTTCCAGTCTGGTCTTGATGTCCAGCAGCATCTGATACTCCTGAGACTGACGCTCCAGATCAGCACGAAGCTGCACCAGCTGCTCCTCCATATTCATCACCTGCTGCTGGTAGCCTCCTAGTTTGGCTGAATAACGTGCCTTTGTGTCTGCTAGAGTCTGTTCCAG
>JAFFST010026515.1:4002-14648 GCA_022414735.1 Noturus placidus
TATATATATATATATATATATATATATACTTACTTGGCTTGCGTCTCGCCAGATTTAATTCTCATTTTGCGAATCAGGAACTGGTTGGTGCTGAAGAAGCTCGGCAGGTATGAATCGCTCTCCCACTGGATCTTGAGCATCAGCAGATCCCCTACATCCACATCCGAGGTCACCAGGAAAGAGACGGTTGTATTGGTGATCATGCTCGGTCTGAAATGGAACATATCCTTGTCACCAAAATGAGCCTACTACTTTGTTTTAGTACAATTTGTATTTATCATTAACCCCTTAAACTCCTAGAATACATCCAGATTCACGTTACTCACAGAATTACATATAGTATGTTCAGTATATGCAGAATTAACAGTAGTTAATGAATAATTATTAACCATGAGCAATTCATAATAAAAAACATTTCAAATGCAGGTAGTATTGTGCTTCTGTAGGCAATATAATCACAAACTTGTGTCCGAAAGTATGGGTACTTCACTTACACAACTATTGGGATGCCATCTTTTTCATCATGAGTTCCATACAGAGATATTTTCACAGGCTGGTTGTCCAGGGCCAAGTTACTATGACTAAAGAGATGTGCCTTAATCTGGTAATGGAAAACTAGAGAGATAAAACAAATAGCATTTACGTTAATGAGGCACAAATAAAAGACCAAACAAGCCAGAAATAAAATAGTCGCAAATAAAATTAAATAATACTGGGTCGGATGTTTGCACATACCTTTGTAAGGCATCATCTCACGTGTCTTAAGGTACATCCTGGTGCTCCTGGCTGTTCGGACCTTGTTGATGTTGTAGCCCAGCTTGTTGCAGCGGTTCTTGCGGCAGCTGAGGCACAGGCCCTTGTAAAAGGCTTCTTTCGAGCTACAGCGGTAAGCCAGGCTCTGCTGATCCTCATTCACCAACGAGTCAATGAACAGGTGCACCGACCGCTCATGAGAACATTTCACCAGCTGGTCCATGTCTGTTGAGAACGCAGACGTCACAGGAAATAAACCTTTTAACTTTCATAAGTCTTTGATCATGTAATGTTCCCAGAAGCCATCGCCTAACATGTCTCACATTTTCCTGCTATTACATGACTACTAGGCTAACTTTATCTATTGAGAAATTTATAATATTAAAAAGTGGAATTGAGGTAAAAAATTTGAGAGATTGGTGGGTTTAAGCAATAGAGAGGTTTGGAGTAAAGTTACGATTGTTTGTTTGTTTGTTTGTTTTTATCTCAGGACAATCAGGTAGTTAGCTAGCAAGGACTTGTTTTCGAAACTTGTTTTCAATTGCTTTGGAAATGTCTAGAAATCTAGTGCATTGTTTCAAGTAAAACTAAGGGTTTTGGGGGTTTTTTTTACCTCAGGAAAAATAGCTAGTTAGCTAGCAAGATCTTGTTTTCAAAAACAATTATTCAATTGCTCTCGAACTGTCTTGAAATCCATTGCATTGTTTGAAGTAAAGCTAAGTTGTTGTTGTTGTTGTTGTTGTTGTTGTTGTTGTTTACCTCACAACAAACAGCTAGTTAGCTAGCAAGGGATTGTTTTCAAAATGTTATTCAGTTGCTCTAAAAACAACCAGAGATTCATTGCATTGTTTGAAGTAAAGCTAAGTTGTTGTTGGGTTGTTATTTTTATTTTTATTTTTTTTAACCTCAGGACAAACAGTCCTATTTAGCTAACAAGAATTTGTTTTCAAAAAAAAAATCTAAAATTGCACTGAAAATGTCTAGAAACAATAATCCACATATCTTAAATTTAGCTCACCATGACAACAAAGCCCTGGAAGAAAAGGCTCACACTAGCAAGTTCTTTTGTGATTAGCCAGTTGACTAGCCTACTAATGTTTCAGGGCAAGGTAAAAAGGACAGTGAACAGATCTTGTATTCTTCACATTAACATTTCTGAAGATTAGTGATCATCAAAAATGTGACATTGTGATGTTTTTAAGCAGGTTTGTGGGAAGACACACATTAATCTATAGACAACAACAGCCCAGAGTTCAGAATGGTTTCTGGTTTCCACAGCTCTGGAATTTTAATAGAGGGAAAAGCATTCAAATTACTTCAAAAATCGAAATGAATTCAAATTCATTAAAGGATCTGACTCCAATATCTAGATATTAGCTCTCTGACCTCTTATTATTTGTAATATTATTCCCTTAACTCCCCATTCTTATAGCTGCTATTAGTTTCACTGTAGTTACTGAATAATACACTTTAAGATCCTACAACAACCATATAATAAACCTCAGTGAATAAACTTGCTCTAATATTCAGATGATTGATGGCACTAAACACCACAGGACCCATTGTCGCCACTGTAGTAGAGTTAAACTGCAGTGGTAAGTGAAATATACACGATCCATGTATCTGTAAGTTCAGTAAACATCATTATCGCTGATGTCAGCATTAGCACAATGACTTACTGTACAAGCCATATGTAGCGATCATCCTCATGGTGTTCTGCAAGCTGCAGCCAGGTTGGAAGCTGCCTCCATTGGGGTAGATGTCCACATGACCCACGGGTCTCTGGATGCCAATGCTGAGGTCTGGGCTGCCTCTGGTATTCGTGTGCAGGACGTCAACGAATTTCGCATCATCAGGGGAGAGACGGTTCGGCCTGTCGGCATGCTCAAAGGTCGGACCTGCTGGGTCGAAACCTAAAATTGGAAAAAGGGAGTGAAGGAAAAAAAATTTTAAAGGTGAAATTAGATTTGTCACTAATGAATAAATAATATTATTATTAGAAATGGTTTCCAGTAGACTACATACAAGTCATATGTGTTGGAGTCAATGCATAAAAAATAAGATCATATTTTCGTGTTGGGTAAATAATGGATAAAAAGAGAATGTTAACATTTTAGGTAAATACAGTATGATAACCCTTTCCAATCCACAGCTAATCTTAAACAATTGGCTAATGAGATATTGATGTGTACATATTACATACAATTAAACCCAACAAATGCTTCCTTTGTCTATAGGGTCTATGAGCAGAGCAAGTACCTCCCAAGTAAAATTACTACGTAGGATAAGTACGGTGTGGGCTGAAACTTGAGTTAGTAGATGTCTCTGACCAGTGATTCTGTTGACTTTGTTGTTGCTGAGGTTTCCTGCGACGCCTGCCACGTGTGCACCCAGACTATACCCCAAAACATGCAGCTTCTCAAGTGGGTAGCCTATAACCTTTACCGAAAAAAAGAGAAAACAGGTGGTGTGAAATCTCAGAGTGAGCAAAAAAAAACTAGTTAAAATCGAATTCCATGGGAATTGAACCTGTCCTGATTTGTACCTCTAACCAGGCGATGAATTGGGCCACCTCACGACCCACTAGTCTGGTGTTCTCAGCTGAGGTGGGGTAGTGATGGCTGGCACGGTCCAGCCAGTCCACCACGATGACGTTGGCATTGGGCTCACGCTTGAACAAAGCAGACACCAGCTTTGCGATCCAGCTTTCAAACAGTCCTGTAACCTGCAAAAACCACAATTATACCAATAATACCAAAATGTTCAGATTTAGTTATTAAACAGGATGTCCAAAAAGTCTCCATACACAGGTGAAATGAACACTTTTTTTTAGCAAAAATGAAACATTCTTCCAAAATGTTTCATATTTAGGTTATATTAGATATAATTTTTTTAAGAAAAGAGAAGAACATATCGAGATTATTCTCATGGCTGGATCACAAAGCTGTCGCAAGGTTGCGAAGAACATTAACAGGAAACATGGAGAGCGCATCACACACAACACTGTTGCCAAACGGATTAACAAATTCAAAAAGTGTTGCAGACCGCCCGAGAAGCAGACGTCCACGACCATCCGCTGACAAAGGCACAGCCGACGTGGTGCTGGCGTACATAGTTCCTTTGTATGGAGACTTCTGGGACACCCTGTACATTAACTTAATATGAATAGCAGGACATGGGTGTGCACGTTGAACTCACAGACCAGCCGTGGATCACCAGAAAGGTCTGCGCACCAAGCTTGAATCTGCAGTCTGATACAGTCTCTCTTATTCCAGGGACGAGGTAGCACAGGTCCTCATCCGGGAGCTCTGCGATTCGCAACGAGAACTTGGACTGGATGCTTCCGAAATCTGTACTCCAGTGAGTAGTGTTACCTGGTAGTGAAGTTAGAGTTTAATAAGCCCCTTATAGTCCTGAACGGGTTCTGGTTCTTTGTGCTTAAACGTGTTAGACCACAACCTCAGAGCTGAAGATGGAATGGGACTAACAATAGATGATCTAATAATAGTGAACCTTTATGGTAAGCGGAAAAAATAAAGAATTAGATGGTACAATCACGTGTCAAACGTAAAGACACTTATTGAAGAAACTTGTCCAGATTTCCAGAATATGCTAGCCTTTATATAAATGTTTATCTTATACACATAGTTACATACATCATAACTATTAAGCATACACTTATGCATATTTAGAGACTTGATATCCATGTTAGATACTTTATTATTATTATTATTATTATTATTTATTTATTTATTTATTTATTTATTTATTTATGTTTTCTGAACTGGAGTGCAAAGCTGTTTCACTTACTTGAAGATGTCTCAGTTGAATTTGAGAAAAGCTTGCAGGAAATAAACGAAATTCCGATGATCAGCAACCAGATACTTTCTTTTCCCATAGTAATGTGCGCGAATACTTTGTATAAAGCTTTAATGCAATTAATTTTCATTAACGTGTATTTATTTTATTTTTAATGTTCAGCTTCTGATTGCAAGTTTAACAGAGCCGCTCAGTGCATTTATACCAGACACGGCACGCGTTCTGTTTGGCTATGTGTGAATCGGAGGCGTGGCTTAAGCATCCAAAACAAGAAGCGTGACCCAGCTGTCACTCAATGACTGTAGAGAGAGAGAAAAAAAGAAGAAGAAAATCAACGTGACTCCTCATTGCATGTCATTTCAGTACGATTGTTTTGGTCGAAAACGTTTTTTAATGATTTTTTAAAAAGGAAAGAATATAGGAGGAATAAGATTATTATTATGTTTTACTTTGTATTACATAAACAGATTTTCAATCAATTAAATCAATCAATAGCTTTATTTTATGAATTTATTTTATTTTTATTTTTATTATTTATGCACATTCTCAGATGCAATATATTTGTTTTAGATTATTATTATTATTATTATTATTATAGCAAAATAAAAAAATTAATCAATAAAAACTTATTTTGACTGTCTGACATTGCTTTAACTCATTGTACTTTTGCACTTCCAGAGTTTCTTTCATATTAAACCTTTTCTTTGACCGTGTGCCAAGAATTGTCCTTGGCACAGTGTCTGTTCCATGTGAGTGTGTCTGTACACCCTGTTACCAAATACAGTTTGGGCCTTGTGCCATTAATCACATGCTCGAATGTAATGTAAGAATAAATTGTATTGTAATATATTGTATTACAATATTATCCATTGCATTTGTATTTCCTAATAACAAACAACCTTAAATAAACTGATAAGCGCACGGTGAGGTGAGGAGTCGAAACTGTTCTTATTCGTACACTTGACATCATACACTGCTGTTTGATTTATAGTGAACAAACATAAAATTATACTTCAGTGCAGTTGGAAAAAGAGAAGAAGAAAAAAACTGGAACAGACAGGGACAAAGCAAATCAGGATACTGACCCTTATTATCACTCTCATTCTTGGGCAATGTGAGTCAAAAAAATCGGTCTATTTGATATAGTGCAGAGACAGCATTTAATCAATGACAAAAGGGTATTTTTAATTCACAAGGGCATTGTGTGCACTTTATACTGTTTATAATTCATACTGTGTTATATTGCTTATTCATGTTTCTATTTTTATTTAATATATGCTTGAATGGAATAGAGACCCACACTGAGACAGGAAAACTGATTCACAGGCTTATATGAGTGTATCTTATGGTAATTTCTGCATTATACATTCAAAATGTACATAAAAAAAACTTCTTTCTTCTCTCAGGTCTATCTATAATCTACCCTGTCTAGCTGTAGTTCTATCAGGTTTGTTTTCTTATAGTACGTATTTTTAAATATATTTATTTCAATTATATTTTATGTTCTATTTGAATGTATTTCTTATTATGCACGATGTGCAGCACTTTGGTCAACACTCGTGTTGCTATATAAATGCTCTATATAAATCAATTTGACTTGACTTTGACTTGACTAAATCTGTCCATTACTGCTTCACAGATGAGACAATGTGTGAGACCTGCTTGTTCAAGGAAAATATGATACACTTGATTGCTTTGAGGTGAACATTTATTGTTTAATGCACAACGATGATATATATTCTCGTGTGTGACCTAAAAATGTATCTAGAAATCTAGAACTATGACCCTGAACATGTCAACAAAGTAACCACAAATGCGTACATGCTCTCCAAATGATCCTAGGTGTTTTCCTGTGGTACCTGGAACGATTATGTAAGATAGCACAGCACATTGAAGAGCACGCCGAGCTTTAAAACTCCCCTTTAGTCAGACCTGTCCGTTCACGCGCTCTCAGCCAATGAGGTCAAAGAAGGGGCCCCCACCCACCACCACCCCCTTCATTCTCCACATGAACACACACAGATGAAGAGAGTGTGAGAATGACCCCCTGCTGTTCATGTTGAGAGATTCCTCAACTTGAACTCTGTGACCTGCTCGACTCAGGATGACTTTTCTCCATCTCTCACTGTGAAATTGGTGCATTCAGAGCTTGTAGGATGAAATATATAAGACATATTGCTCAAGTAAGAGTAAATAAGTCGTCTTGCATAATTACTTTACAAACGACTTTTTATATTATATTTCTACAATTGACACAACTAAAATGAACACCACCTCAATTATCAACAGAATACAAAGACAAGTAAAGTTAGCTGACTAGCTGATGGGGTTTCAGTAGCTTGCTAGGTTTCTGACCTAGCTCATGTTCATTCATACACGTCTTTTGCTACATAGTTAGATGGCCTTTTTTGGCATTATCCTGGGCAAACACTGAAATTTAATATAGAGGTTTCCTACTGTAAAACCTTAAAATATCTGTCTAGCTAGTTTAGCTCCCTAATCCGCTAGTTAATGGATTCCTTATAAATGTTCCCGCAGGTTGGATGTTATTCTGCGAAATGGTGATAACCCCATGCAATCATCACGCGGTTTCTTTTTAACAAATAAAGAAGATAGCTGAAAAATTGGGTTGAGGATGCTCATCTTTCTTTACTGTCTCAGACACTGCTGCTGGTTAAGAGTGTAAATTTTCAGCAGGAAGCTGCTTTATTTTGTCTGAATCTCTAACCTGAATCATTTGAATTGGCTTACATTTATCCAGGATTAAATTTATACTCTGGGTATTTATTTGACTCTGTAATGGTGTTTAAAAAAATGCAGTGAAGTTGATGGGGTTTTTTCTTTTAACTCACGGAAAAGTACTTTGATTTAATTTTACGCAAAAACACACCTGGAAAGTTCAACATCTGGAGGGCACGGTTGTTTAGTGGTTAGCATGTTTGCTTCATTCCTCTGGGTTTTGGGATTCCAATCTAAGCTCTGCCCTGTGTACATTTGAGTTTCCGAGTCCTACCCGTGCTGTTACGGGTTTCCTCTGGGTACTCCGGTTTACTCTCCCAGTTCAAAGACATGTTTTGTAGGCTGTCTGGCATTTCCAAATTGTCCATAGTGTGTGAATGTGTGTGCGATTGTGCCCTGCGATGGACTGGCACCCCCTCCAGGGTGTCCTCCGGCCTTGTGTCCCTTGTGCCCTGGGATAGGCGCCTGGCTTCCTGCGTATGATAAGCGGTATGGAAAATAGATGGAATGTTATGGAAGTTCACCATCTTTTACAGTCTGTAAGTACGGTTTTAATCCTGCATTATAACAAGTGTAAAATAAACAAATCCAGTGCTGGATCAACTCCTCTGCACCAGGATAACTTCAATTCCTCACAGTTTCCATACTTTTAATAAATCTTTCTTTTACTATCTTCAGCGTTCTCACTGACGAAGACAACTTCTAAGACGAAATCAAGGAGTTGCAGGTCAGTCACTGTACATAGCGATTAGTTTCATGAAGGAATCAAGTGAACATCAACAAGACAGACACAAGTTTATGTGCAAATGTTTTCTTTCGTATGTCCAGCTTCATGTGACATTTTATACAACTACTCAAAATGATATTACTATGATCCTTAAATGATATTGTCTCATTTACATTTAGCAGACGCTTTTATCCAAAGCGACTTACAAATGGGAGCACATTCACACACCAATGGTAGCAGAGCTGCCATGCAAGGTGCTAGCTTGCCATCGGGGGCAACTTAGGGTTCAGTGTCTTGCCCAAGGACACTTCGGCATGGGATCACCCGGGCCGGGATTCGAACCACCAACCCCACGATTAGTGGGCAACCCGCTCTACCGACTGAGCCACAGCCGCCCTCATGTCTCCTCATTCAAGGTTCACAACAGCATGCATGTAAACCAGAGTCTGCTTGTGATTGAACAGTGTAATTTAATAAAGTAGCATATGTTTATGTGAAGACTATTAATCGGCACGTCGCCATGCCTCTTATCACTGTCTATGTTGTTGCACAAACATCCCAGTCCATCTGAATCTGGTGAGATGGTGGTCTTCCGGCATGTGAACCTGGCTCTTTTATTTCTGTTCTCAGCTTTCTTTGATTACACAGCTAAACAAAATCAACAGACCTGAGCACACCCATCCTGGAACATCCAAAGCCCTTGCACTGATACCAGGAAACTGTTTAATCTTTCCGGTGAAACCTGAGACATGAATTGGAACCTTTTTTTGGAACTTCTTCAATGTGACCTACAATGTCCGAACAGTCCATCCATCCATCCATCTTCAACCGCTTACTCCTTTTCAGGGTCACGGGGAACCTGGAGCCTATCCCAGGAGGCATCGGGCACAAGGCGGGGTACACCCTGGACAGGGTGCCAGTCCATCGCAGGGCACAATCACATACACACACCCATTCATACACAACGGACACTTTGGACACGCCAATCAGCCTACCATGCATGTCTTTGGACTGGGGGAGGAAACCGGAGTACCCGGAGGAAACCCCCGACACACGGGGAGAACATGCAAACTCCGCACACACATGGCCCCGGCGAGGCTCGAACCCTGGACCCTGGAGGTGTGAGGCGAACGTGCTAACCAGTGTCGCAGGAATATGACTGCCATCTACAGAATCCTGGGCTATTGCACACATCAGCGCTGGCTTCCGGTAACATCTGCTCCATGCACCAGCATGAATTCCATTTTAATCAGCTTAACAAGGAACCGTAAACCAGGTCACATGACCTGTCACATGATGCTCTACCTTCTTTCTGTATTCCAGTTCATGACCCCAACCAACTGTTCCCATTTAGCATACTGCCTATAAATAACTTTCAGACTTTCAGTGCATCTTTGCGAAGTCTCACTCCTAGAATGTAGTAACAGATCATTCATGGGAACCTGTATATAATCCATCCATCCATCCATCCTCTACCGCTCTACTCCTTTATCAGGGTCACAGGGAACCTGGAGCCTATCCCAGGAACCATTGGACACAATTGGCATTGGCACAAATTAACTGGACAGGGTGCCAGTCCATCGCAGGGCACAATCACACACACACTCACACACCCATTCATACACTACGGACACTTTGGACACGCCAAACAGCCTACTATGCATGTCTTTGGACTGGGGGAGGAAACCGGAGTACCCGGAGGAAACCACCGACGCACGGGGAGAACATGCAAACTCCGCACACACATGGCCCTGGCAAGACTCGAGCCCCGGACCCTGGAGGTGTGAGCCGAACATGCTAACCACGAAGCCACCGTGCGCCCCCCAGTATATAATCCAAGATACATAATTACAGGATTAAAGATTTTGGTTTTATTGCACGAAGAAAATTGTGTGACCCTGCTTATACTACACAGGGTCATCTCAGGGAAGTGTGGGGAACAAGGCGTGGTACAGACTGGGTGCCAACCCATCGCAGGGCACAATTGCAAACATATTCACACACTACGGACAATTTAGAGATGCCAATCAGACTACATCACATGTCTTTGAACTGGAGAGGAAACCAGATGGTAATGTTGCAAGAAGGATTATTTTCACGTCATCTTTTATTAGTATCTCAGAATATCAGCAGAAAGATTTGAGAATCCACTGGATCATTTCCTCCACGGTTGCTGAAAAGGGAAGGAAGGAAGGATCATGTGAATCATGACATTCTCTACAACCCACTCAATAAATAATATTAGCAATAATGTGGGTTATTTTAAGGACTGTGAAATGCACTCTGAGTAACAATGGTGTTTCAGCACAATAAAAATAACAATGTTGATATAAAAAACCGATTGATATAACGAACTGATATAACAACTACATTATTATAATTGAAATTAGATGCAACAATAAACATGAAAAAATTCATTCATTCCAAATCAATTCATAACACTTACAAAGGTTACAGTTAGGGTGGGGTTTAATGTTAGTTAGTATAGTCAACTTGTATGACAATCCAAAGACCCTTGTTCAAGTTCATTAACACTTCTACTTACTTTAAGGGGAAATAAATTCATTATTCGTGTGGTTTAAATGCAGTGACATTTACAATCCTGAAT
>JAFFST010026515.1:36829-47392 GCA_022414735.1 Noturus placidus
CCGCTGTAAAATCTTAAATTGCATAAGGCGCACCCTTGCATCCATAGATGCAGTTTTTATATTTTTTAAAATCCTAGCCCACTCTCCTTCCCCCAAGTCCAAGTTTAAATCATTCTCCCATAATCTCTTGAGAGTGGTCGAGACTCCGTCCCCTAGACTCTGAATCAGTAAGGAGTAGTACACTGATGTTTCATGTCCTCTTCCGAAAGCAGTAATCACCTCTCCCAAAGTATCTGCCGCTCTAGTGGGGTACACACTACTCCCAAAAATAGTACAAAAAGTGTCGTAATTGAAGATACCTAAAAAACTGAGACCTGGGAATCCCAAACTGTCGAACCAATTTTTCAAAAGATATCATAAGACCACCCTCATAAAGATCCCCGAGTGTATTAACCCCCCTCGTGATCCACTCTGACCAACAAAAAGGGTACTTATTGATACGTAATTTGGGGTTTAGCCATAGGCTCAAGGCAACATTGAGATAAATATCAGAATCAAACACTCTGGACACTCTTGTCCATACTGAGTGCAAGTGAGAAATAACGGGGTGTGATTTGACTCTTCTGGGTAGATTAATGGAAACACTTTGCAGTGGCAAAATAGGGGCAAGAGCTTCTTGTTCAATGCAGGACCAGGGAGGGGCTTTCTCAGGTGGAAGCGACCAATGGGCCAAATGTCTGAGACCAAACGCATAATAATAAAACAGAACAACCCTGCCATGCTTGAATTGGAACTCACAACCACTTCCCATTTTAAACCCTTTATCCTGGTCAGGGTCATGGCAGATCCAGAGCCTTCCCTGGAAATTTGGTGGCTATGATGTGGAATTATACCCTTGGTGGGTTCACCGGTGCATTGTAGGGCACTGTGCGCACGCACATTCACGCTACACACTTAGGAGCAATTTAGAGTAGCCAGTCCACCATGTTTTTGGGAAGTCAGAGGAAACCAGAGACCCTGCTGGAGACAAGCAAATCTCAAGACAGACAGTAACACAAGCTTAGGATCGAACCTCAGGGGCCTACGTGGGAGCTGTGAGGCGGCAACGCTACACACTATTACAACTGTTAGCATAACATATTCTAAAATATTATACAAATTATAATTTTCACAGTTGTCTACAGTATATTTCACATACATTAAGCTTTATATGGGTAATTATAGATTGACAATATAATGCATAGACTTAATGCGTAGAAAATATACATATATCGACATATTTTGGTAACATTAGACAGAATGGCAATGTGCTCATAGCCATATATAATCATGTAATGTGTAATTAACCTGGATTAATGTCGAATTGGAACTGTAGCTTAGGCAATATTTCTGTCAATCGAGTTAATTCTCATATATTCTTCTGTTATGCTCATGTTATTCATTACGTAGTATGAATTATGCAGTAACAACAGTGAAACTAATAGAAAATGTATGTAGTTATGACAGTGAAGAATGTATGTCTGGGAGGATAAGGGGTTCAATAAGTTTATTTGAAAGCAAGGGGCTTTCCAAGGATTTATGAGCCTTACAAAAAGGCAGACTCGCAGAATCCCTGTTCTGTCTTTTGAAAATGTAAATTTATAAATCCTTGAGGGCCTCCTCCAACTAGGCACCATTGAGGAGTCGGCTATACTATTGAACTGCTACTGAGATGAATTTGTTCCATAATCCGTTCTCTCTCAGCTTTATTTTTCTTGCTTAAAGCAGCAAAATTGTGAGCTTGATGGATACTGAATGGTGGAAAAAAGAGGGAAAGAAAGAGAAAAAACGAATTACCTGTTGACGCTGAGGCTGTGTGGAAAAATCTCACTGCTACTGAATCCTTTCTCAATGCTTCCACCTTTTCTTTTTTTTTGAGTCTGCTCCCTGCATAGGTCTTTACAGGAAACCCAAGGTTATTTTGCTCCATAGGCCTATAGTGTAGTTTTCTGTTTATTTAATATTTATGGGAGGAGTCTCCAGTGTTAGCACTTTGTAACAGACGGTAAGTTTTCGGACATGAGAACTGAGCTTATCTAGTTTCTTAATATCACTGAAAATCAATGGATGGATGCAGTGAGCGTTTCTATGCTGTGAATCTGTAATTAATTGTTGTGTGCACAATACGGCCACATTCTAAACTGTTAACCATTATGCTTTAGCATGAGTATGTGTGTGGTCAGAGTTGACAATTGTGTAGGCCTTGTGTTCAGCAGAGGAAATGATGCTTAAGTAGACCACTAAAATAAGGCCCCTTCCTGGAAACAGTGTCCACAGGAAATATGGGATGTGACGCCTACTACACACGTTACCTTTTTCACTTCCTGTCATTTAGACTGCTGCATGTGGTGTGGTTTCTCTTTGACTGCACACAAACCTAATGAGTGCTAATACTTCTTTTCTACCACATAGGAGTGATTACATAGCCTTAACAGAATTTACTATGAATTAGAAGTTACATGGATGAATATTTTTATTTGCAGACCATAATGTCTGCAGAATGAAGTTTATAAAAAGCTTTAAGTAAGTTTTTTTTTTTTACTTTTTTTTTAAAAATTGTTTTCACATTGTGTATGAGAAATTTTTTTTTATATATATATATATATATATATATATATATATATATATCTTTTTTGCAGTCTCACTATGTTTAGAGTTCTTTCCACACAAGAAGAGTTCTGTAGTGTTTCCCTACATTCACGTTTCTGACCCAGGGGTCTGAACACGCCTGAATGATATTTGATCTCCATGCTCGGGTCATGCATTGGCTCCAGGAATCTGAATGGAAGTGATATTTCAGAATAAAGAAAATGACAAAGATGTGCTTAGGCAATATCTTCCAGAAACCATTTCAAATGTATTTTAGATTTCATACAGTGAGCAATCCAGCCAGCTCAGGATGCTTTTCTTTTTGCTAGTTCACAAACAAGATGTGTCTACATACATGTCTACTTCCAGCCTTGAGGGACAAGCAGTCATTGTTGCTGTTTCTGCATTGTAGGCGTGTATATATTTTACTAGCTGCAATAGAGATCTGTGTCTCTGATGTATGACAGATTTCTCTCAGGCCTAAACCACTATATATTACAGTTCATTTTTTACAAGGAGAATGCTCACTGCTCATGTAATTTAATCCTTGACCATGCTTAATATGCTGTCTACGGAAAAAAAAGTTGTTTTTTTTTAATTATACTGGGATGAAAGCAATGAATTTTAACCCTATTTAGACTGTTGGGACACCCTGTACATAACCCAGCCCTGCTAGTTACTATGTAATAGTGGTGTAAACCTGTACCTGAGGCTTCCAAACAATATTTCAGTTCTTAAGACAACGATTCAGTACCACTGACTCTGCTACAGTATGATATGATATGATATGATATGATATGATATGATATGATATGATATGATATGATATGATATATGATACGATTCAATCTAGTAGCCTGTGTTCAATTTTTTTTCTGGAGTTGGGTTAGGCCTGCCGTTAATTCATGAATGATAATTACATAGAGAATGAATATTTTAAGTATCAGAGTTATGGGAATATCACCTTGCTAGCCTGTTTAAAAACATTAATTATCTTTTACCCACCCGTTGTCTCATTTTTTGGTAATAATCAATTATAAACTATAATTACCCAATAATATTACATCTAGGTATCATGACTGTAGACTATCTTCTGGATCCTGAGGATAATGTTATGCAAATTTAAATCCAGACATATTTTAATTCACTCAGAAGTGCTTCATATTATGAAAGAAAAATGCTTTATGTTTTCCACAGTGTGCGTCTGATTGTGATTAATTTCGATTTTCCAGCCAGTGCAAATTCTGCCTTCAAAGCCACAGAACAGCAACACAAGCAAACAATTAGTCTGAGAATGGAAGAAGAATAATGTGAAAGATGGTTTGCTAAACTCTGTCATGATTTGCTCGGTCAGGATTTTACAAAAACCTTTTAAAATGTAAAAAAAAAAAAAAAAAAAAAAACTTTTTTTTTACATCTCTATTGAATTACAAGTTTCATCCCTTGGGCAGGAGAAGCTATAAAGATGAGCTGTGCAGTTTGGAAGTTTTAGTGTCAGTGGAAAGTTTGGAAACACCAACATTAGAAGAATCACAGCAAAGGAATTTCAATATGGAAAATTAATGCAGCATCTGCTGGGAAAATCCCATGACAAAATACATACTCAATACTGATGTCCGCTTTAAAGGAAAAGCCCACCCTGAAACACATTAAATGTGTTTGTGTTGAAATATTTGTGATGTGCTTGGCAAGGACCGAGCTAAATTGTTGGTCGATGCTGTATTTCATGTGAGAAGTTATCCGTTGTGGGCCACTCTGATGTCATGTTGCTAGCGCAGTTACAATTGGCGATTAATAGGAGAAGAAACTCCCACACAAAAAAACACTTTTTATTATTTTGGTAGGACTAACCCATACAGTTGATTTGATATACAACACCTCTGACCTTTAACATTTGTTTTCTGCGTGTGTGTGTGTGTGTGTGTGTGTGTGTGTGTGTGTGTGTGTGTGTGTGTGTGTGTGTGTGTGTGTGTGCAGGCTGAGGGCGAAGTCGCTGCTCTGAACCGCAGGATCCAGCTAATCGAGGAGGAGTTGGACCGAGCCCAAGGGAGACTGAGCACTGCGCTCCAGAAACTGGAAGAAGCAGAGAAAGCAGCTGATGAAAGCGAGAGGTGAGTATGCACACACACACACACACACCTTTGTCTTTGTCATCACAAAATTATTTAGACTTCAACACATTGTGTTAGGAATGTTGTGTAAACTGGATGTGAACTGTGTGTGTATGTGTGTGTGTGTACAGAGGTATGAAGGTGATTGAGAACCGTGCTACGAAAGACGAGGAGAAAATGGAAATGCAGGAGCTACAGCTTAAGGAGGCCAAAACCATCGCTGAAGATTCTGATCGCAAATACGAGGAGGTGAGAATCTTTCTAGAACTATTTTTTCCACACTGCATGTTGAAAAACAGGAACAGGCCCAAACAGAACCTGGCGTACGGGTTCAAATTCCATCAACTTCAGAGACGTCACTTGAATGGTCCCAATGACAGTAAAAGTGGCTGCATCATTTTCTCCCAATTTGGTAATTTGTCTTTTCCCACACACTAGCTAGCGCTCCCCTATCACCAGACTAGCATGTGGTTCCTCTGAAACACACAAATTCAGTCATGAGGAAAGCTATGAGGAAAGCTCTTACTGTCCTCGTCCGCATAAACAAGCACACTGATGCCCACAGATGCCTTTCCCAGTGAGCATGGTTGTGCTGTTGGATTCATCGATGGGATTTAAACTTGCTAGCTCCCTAACATTTTTCTGTCACAGCGCTTGGGAGCCAAAATACTGTATTATTATTAGAAATGAATGAAAATGTGTTTCAGGCCAGGCTTCAGGACCAGGCCTTTTCCATACTGCATAAAGTAGCAGAATGTTTGACACAAAAACGGTGCTTTTTCTGTGTCAGAATCAAAAAGGAACAAAGTTAATCCAAACACAACCAACATTCATCATTTTAAAATATTGAAAAATATTGTCCATAATTTGTAATGAACATCCAACTAACATTTCAAAGTAAAATGTTAAATGTAAAGTAAATACTACTTACTCCAAAAACGCTAACATAATTGTTTTTTTACTGTCATCAATGCGACTATACGAATTGTCTCGCCAGTTGGTGTAACATTAACTAAATATGAACCCAAAGTGTCGTTGGCCCACTTGTGGAATATGCAGTGGAAAACCACCTAAACCATGTAGCATCTAAATAACACACATAGACACACACACACAAAAAAAAACTCTCAAGTTGTGAGAAAACTGTTGCTAGGTAACTGAAAAATGTAGATACCCAGCATGAACTTGCTAATAAAAGATTAAGCTAGCAATTAGCTATTGTATTAGATATGATATACTAATATAGACAATGTAAAGGTGTAAGGACAGCGTAGACCACTCAAAATTGTCTGGAATATCAACATTTCTCTCAGATGTGTTGATAAATTACTATGAAACGATTGTTTACAGCAAAAGAAACAAACAAAAACAAAACATTTAAAAGAACAACTGCTAACCAAACAACCTGTGGGTTCCACCATATTGAATTTTGAATTGAATACCCCACAAGAATGGGTCAGTCATATAAATCATTACATACACATGCATTTACGTGTGTGTGTGTGTGTGTGTGTGTGTGTGTGTGTGTGTGTGTGTGTGTGTGTGTGTGTGTGTGTTTGTGTGTACGTGTGTATTGTAGGTGGCTCGTAAGCTGGTGATCATAGAGACTGAGCTGGAGAGAGCAGAGGAGAGAGCAGAGGTTTCTGAACTGTAAGTACACTGTTTAAAGAGCACAAGTAATTTGGAAGCAGAAATCCAGGTGGATGAGTGTTTCTCTTTATCCTCTCTACAGCAAAAATGGAGATCTGGAAGAGGAACTTAAAAATGTAACTAACACCCTGAAGTCCCTTGAAGCCCAGTCGGAGAAGGTATGCTAGTCATGTGTATTTGTGTATGTGGTGTGTGTGTGTGTGTGTGTGTGTGCGTGTGTGTTGGTGGTGGTTCTATTACATGACCTTTTGAGTGGCTGTCTCATCACAGTACTCGGAGAAAGAAGACAAGTATGAGGAAGAGGTCAATGTTCTCAATGACAAACTGAAAGAGGTGAGATGAATTGAAATTCATTTATGCTCTCTGCTTTATTGAGTTTGTGCCAATGTCTCGTATGTGTTTGTTTTTTTCCCCTCTTTCTCTTTGCAGGCAGAGACACGTGCTGAGTTTGCAGAGAAAACTGTGTCCAAACTGGAAAAGACTATTGATGACCTGGAGGGTAAGATATACATCCCACCTCACGCCTGTTCACTCTAGTCTACTAAAACTACTTGCAGACTAATAATCTTAGACTGCTCAGTTAGAACAATAAACCTTCATGTACACACCTAATGTACACACCTAAATCAGAATATAGCAACACAATGAAATGTATATTGGATTATCGCCAATAATCTGTTCAATAGAAAAGTGCTTCGGGTTGTGTTCACATCAGAACGTGGAAAGAAATCTGATCTCAGTGACTGGTTGGTGGTGTCAGATGGGCTGGTTTGAGTATTTCCGAAACTGCTGATCTCATGGGATTTTCACACACAACTGTGCAGTTTGGATGCCCACTGTAGCCTCAGATTCTTGTTCTTGACTAACCGGAGTAGAACCCGATGTGGTCTTCTGCTGTTATAAACCATCTTCCTCATGGTTTGACTTCCTGAGATGCTTTTTCTGCTCACCACGGTTGCAAAGAGTGGTTATTTGAGTTACCAAAGCCTTCCTGTGAGATCGAACCAACCTGGTCATTTACATCTGGCCTCTCCCACGAACAAGGTGTTTTTTTTACCCACAGAACAGCATCTCACTTTTTTTGCACAGTTCTATGTAAACTTATACACCCAGGAAATCAGCAGTTTCTGAAATATTTAAAACAGCCTGTCTGGCACCAAAAACAATGCCACTGTCAAAATCACTGAAATCAATCAATCAGTTTTCCCCTTTCTGATGAAGCTCTAACTGAAGCCTCTGACTTGTAAAAAATCTGCATGATTATATGCATTGCACTGCTGCCACGTGATTGACTCGCTGGATAGTTATATGAAGGAGAAGGTTCCTATTAAACGTTCCAGTGGGTGTACATTGCTGTGAATAAGTCTTTTTTATATATAAAATAAATTCCCCCCCCTCATAGTTACTAATTCCCCAAATATCTGAAACTGCATTCATAATGGGTTCAGCTGGACTAGACACAACCAGGTCTGATTACTGCAAACCCTGCTCAATCACATAAACACTTAAATAGAACTTTTTCAACAGCATGAAGTTGGTTAAAAGGTCTTACCCAGTAACACACTATGCCAAAGTTGAAAGAAATTAGAAAAATGATGAGGAAGAATAAGAAAGATTTTTTTAATGAACAAATGTATAGCCAGTGCTTTCCTCCTGATTAGCAGAAATTTCCACCATGATGTCATGAGTAGTGTTTGACTAGGGCAGGTTATTAGATGGAATTTAACCTTTGCCTTCGTATATGCCTGCTGTATGGCATTTTATCATCATTAAGGAGTAGAGGTTATGCTCTTTCGAGAAACCAGACAAACCAACCTGATTGTGTAGTTTGTACAGAAAGATGGTTAGCCCTTAAACCTTATGGTACTTATTACTTATTGTACGTATTGTGTTTTACTTTCTATTTGTCTTTTCATGCATGGAATTCATAATAATCTTTTCATCACTGTCTTATGATTTTTTTTATTTATTTTTTACCATTTCTTTCCCTCTTCCTTCTGCTGATTCTCTTCTCCTATGGGCCGCTGACCTTTAACCTCCAGATGAATTGTACAATCAGAAACTAAAAGTGAAGGCCATTTGCGAAGAGCTGGATCTTGCCCTAAATGACATGACTGCCTTATAGATGAATCTTCAGCAGCACATTGTGTTGGCGATGCTTGACATGGCGAACAAAAGTGCCTTAAATCTCATACCTATTTGCAATTTGTTCCACTATTTAAAAAAAATAAATGTACACCACACAATATAAGCGCTACTGAAGCACTGAGAAGTGGAGCTTCGTTATGGAGCTCTGGATCGCCTCTGACCCAGTTGACAAGTTGCTATAGTGCATAAACTCTGCTTCGGCTGCTGAGTCGATTCAACAGTGCGCTTCCTCTATGTCTTTTTCTTTTCCTCTGTCCTTTTTTTTCTATAAGTGCCTGGAGTCTGTATTACAGTGTCCTGGAGTCTGGCTTAAATACCAAAGTCTTAATAAAGAGCTTAATAAAGATCAAGTAACTGTGTGTAAGAAAATAAAGATTCTTTTCACCTTCTCTTTTCTCTTTCCATTGCCTCTTTCTGTTCATCGTCTGTAGCCTTTCCTTCCTTTGTGAAACTCTTTTCAGTCATATTTTCAGTCATCCTGGTCATTTAAAATGTCTCATAGTAGAAATAAGGGTGTGGATTAAACCAAATATACTTGTGAACAATTGGAATATTTCCAGTACACCAAAGATACACACATGACATTTTGGGCCAGATTTCCAAATTTGCAGCCTAAAGGTGCGTTCACACGTACAGCGACTTGCAGTGATAAAGCGACTGGAGACCATTCATTTTCAGTGAGAGCTGGCGAGTTTAGACGGCATGAACAACGGCGACCGTTAACGACTAGATGTGGGTGTGTCCAGCAACGTGACAAAGTTGAGAAGAGTTTCACTTTATGCAAATTTGGAGCGACTTGATGTATCGACTACCAATGGGAGTGAAGACAGTAGAGCGGACGTGATCCATAGCTTCCCGTACTCACTATCAAAAGCAGAACCATTAGGATTGTAGCAGGTTTAAAGCAAAATTAATAATTAATTGAAAAATAATAATAAAAGAAATAATAAAGAAACACTCACTTTTTGTTGCAATCGAGCAAAATCCCATTGTAGCTCCTATCTTGGGTAAGTATCTGGCTTGACGCTGCTTCGGCACATGGGAACGAACAGCACCAAGCCGGACAATTCACCCAGCAAACACAGAGGCCACGGCCGAAGAGCTGCGGTCCGGCTCCCCGTCACCATCGAACATATAGTGAATGATACCCTGATGGTGATGCTCAATTTACTGAGATAGGAGCTACACTGGGATTTTGCTCAATTGCAACAAAAACTGAGTGTGTTTCATTATTATTATTTTGCTTTAAGAGCGCTAAGGCCATAAACTAAGCTAAGCTAATTGTCCTGCACTTTTGCTGCAGATACAGTATATGACTGCAATGACGAAGAGCACACACTGTTCCCCGCAGGATATGATGCATATATACACTGGTGAATTTTTATATGAAAGCTCTCCCTCTATAATGTTTCTTTTTAGAGGGAAGAAAACTGTTTTTTTTTTTGTCAAAAGTGGAATGCTAATTGTGCCACCCATGTTATTATGGCAACCAGGAGTAGGAACACCTACTAGTGACTTCATAGTATAATGACTGGCAACTTGCAGCGATAAAATTGCTGTATGTGTGAACGCACCTTTAGTTATCTCCATAGACAAACTGTAAAAGAGATTCTTTTCGTACTCACCAGCAACCTTCCAGAAACGTTCTGTCATATTATTAAGACACCCAATGTAGAATGGAGCAAATGTTGGACTCAAAGTTACAGAATGCAATGCATTTATGCAACAAAGTGATGAAATCTGTTGGAGGAGGTAAAAGAGCTAAAGTGTGTAAACATGAGTTTACATATATATTTTCCCAAAATGTAGAGCCAGTATTATTGATTTAAGCAAATACTGTGTCTGTGTTATTTGTTCTAATGTAATGACATTGTTGGTGTGGCGTCATACTCTGAACATCGAGGTTGAAGACACCCTTCCGAAAATATGAGTAGGAATTCCCAGTCGAGGGGGCGTTTTCTTTGCTTTTTCCTAATCTGAGGTTGGAAATTTCTATAATGAATTTTAACCTTTTAATCCCACGGGCATTATGGGTAGCATTGTGGATAGTGTAGGAAACTTTTAACCAACATGAAATATATGTATG
>JAFFST010026609.1:5734-18482 GCA_022414735.1 Noturus placidus
CTATATATATATATATATGTGTGTGTGTGTGTGTGTGTGTGTGTGTGTGTGTGTGGGGGTTTTCCCCAAAATGTTGCCACAAAGTTGGAAGCAAACAACTGTATAGAATGTGTCTGTATGCTCTAGCATTACAATTTCTCTTCACTGGAACTAGGAGGCCCAAACCTGCTCCAGCATGACAATTTCCAAAAACTAAAATTTTTACTGCACAAACCAGCACAAACGAAGCTGAAACGAATGAGACCATTTTGGATTAATTTGGAGCATGTGGAGGGCTGGTGACCCCAGGATGACCTATAATTAATCTATTAATATCTCCTGAACGAAAGCAGCACAAACTAAATTTTTTACTGTACAAACCGGCACAAACCGAGCACAAACGATTGAGACTATTTTGCTGACATTTTGTGTTGGTGGGGGGGCCAACTTCACGCAGGTTGCAGCTGGTGGGTTAGTTACAAAATTAGTGGGTTTTTTTTTTTTTGTTGTTGAAGGAAATTTGACATATCCAACAAAGTTAAAATGGTGTGCTACTTAAGCAAATGTGAGACATGTACACCACTGAGAATACTGGAGTAAAGGGCTTAATCTATGGAATATTCAACGCATGCCTCATGTGGTTGGGGACCCTTAGGGGTCTCTGAAGTACAGCCAGAGGGTTCCTGAATTGGAAATCATGACTCTTCATAATCCCATTTATTATATTTATTACTGAGTTCTTGTAGGTATTAGCTGATTTGACTGGAGGTTAAAAAAAACAAAAAAACAAGTGGACATGTGTTCAGTCAGTGAACACTTCAGGAATAGAAGGGTTTATGGCTCTAATAAATATATATATATATATATATATATATTTATATATATATATAGACATTAAAATAACCTCAAATAGATTCTGCTGCACAGTCATAAGCTACTGTCACTTTAATCTTCAACTTCCGTGTGTGTGTGTGTGTGTGTGTGTGTGTTCACATCTGCGTCACAGTAGAACCTTGTTGCTGGCCGGGGAGTGAAGAGAAGACGCGGTGTTTCTTGTGTTTGATCTTTTCCAAATCATCCATCATGGTCAAAGTGACCTTTAATTCGGCTCTTGCCCAAAAGGAGGTGAAGAAGGACAGCGAAACGCTTATTCCCGATGACAAGGTAACCATTTGTTTCCACGTCGATCTTCATCAGAGACAGACGTAGACTAAATACACACGTGATGTTTTCATGTGATCCGCCACACGTTGATCAGTGGATGAAGGCGAGGATCTAAGCTTTTACTTTAACATTTGTACTTTGATCCTGCTGCATGTCTGTGTGATCTCACACGGCTCTCTGTAGGGTGCAGAATGCTTTCATTTCATAGCCCATGTAGTGCACTTGTGCAGGGAGTAGGGATTGATTTGAGATGCTTCCTGTCAGGCTTCCCTTTTTTTTTTTTTTTTGGTTCCCTAATTGTAGGTTGAATGGTTATACAGTTAACATGGCATGCAGGAAGACTGGTGGAGGCACACTCCCTCATACATACAATAAATAAAAGTGTACTAAACGGTACCATTCCTTGTTTTTATTGTGTATCTTTTACAAGAGATATGGGTTCCACACCAACAACAAAGAAAGCTACAGTGTAGTACCATTTTTTTTTCCTGATAGTGTAGGGAGAGAAAACCCAGGTTTGTCCCTGTGAGAAACCTTTTTTAATCTTCTTCTTCTTTAAATTGTACATGCTGCGAATAGTAAACCCTTTCAGACAGGTAGAACTGATTCAGGAAGCTAAGAAACCTGAATTGTCGCCTGAGGAACCCTCTAGGAGTGAACATTAATCAAAGGTTTATACATAAGCGAATGTTTCTTAGTTGACACATAGTGAGCTACGCAGTGTGTGGGATTCAGTATGATGTGCATTATATCATAAATACAGAGTGAGTTCCACATGGGTTCTAGATTTCTGAAGGTTTCTGTCTTGGGGAGTGAAAAGAAAGCTGCTTTCTAGTGGAACCTTTAAACCTAAACTTTTTAATAAGAGCTTTTAAACCCAACCTTAACTTTAAAAAAGAAAAAAATTTAGACTTAACCATATTAAAGAGTCTTTAGACTTAACCTTTTTTTAATGAGCTATTAAACCTAAATTTTAAAATATTTTTTGGCTATGTAAAAGAGTGTAAACGTGTGCTAGGTATAAAAAACTTTCTAGTACTCTAAAGGTTCCAAGCAGAAACCATTTGGTCATTAGTGCTACTAGACATGGTGTAAAAGCTGTTATTTTATTGCTTTTATTATTGTATTGTTTAAAATTATAATTAAGCGAAAAAAATCTAGGTTGATCATTCAGTCAGTCACCATGAGGTGAACACACACACACACACACACACACACACACACTCACACACACACACACACACACACACACACAAAGTTGTTGAGAATCACTGGTTTGTCTGATTTGGCTTTCGCTTATCTGGGTATTAATTTCTAACACATTCCAGCAGGAAGTTATTGGATTGAGTTATGTCATAAATTAGGAATCTTTTTTTTCTCCAACTGTGTGTATAAGAACATTTATTTCTTTGCAATTGTGTGTGTGTGTGTATGTGTGTGTGTGTGTGTGTGTGTGTGTGTGTGTGTGTGTGTCCAGGTCGTTATGTGAAAAGCAAGATTTGTATTTAGTCCTAATTGAACTTGTGAATCTGTCATGTTGTTGTGTGTCTGCGAGAGATGTTCTCTCTCTCTCTCTCTCTCTCTCTCTCTCTCTCTCTCTCACACACACACAGACAACAGACAGACAGTCTGTGAATAGTGTGTTAATCATATAAATAAATACTCTAGAGAAATGCAAAGTATAGCTTTAAATTCTCCAAGGTAAAGTATATAAAGCTACAAATTGCTAAAAGTAGCCTAGGAAAGTAAAATGGCAAGCAAGATTCACAAAATAAAAATGTCTTCTTCTCTTCACACTGATGTTGGTAACCGAAGGTAAATCACCGTTTTCCTTCACAAAGAAACTAAGGAACATGGGAGAACATTAGCTAAGCAATAATTCACAACAGCTTTATTAGCATAACATTTATAATATTTTATAATAAGGGCGGCTGTGGCTCAGTCGGTAGAGCGGGTTGTCTACTAATCCACGAATCGTGGGGTTGGCGGTTCGAATCCCGGCCCGGGTGATCCCATGCCGAAGTGTCCTTGGGCAAGACACTGAACCCTAAGTTGCCCCCAATGGCAAGCTAGCACCTTGCATGCAGCTCTGCTACCATTGGTGTGTGAGTGTGCACTTGTAAGTCGCTTTGGATAAAAGCGTCTGCTAAATGAATAAATGTAAATGTAAATAATAATATCTATCTGAATAAGTTCAAAGCTATCTACCATGATCAATATAAAGTGTGTGTAACAGCAGATAGATTACACCAGTGTGTATTAGGTCTCATTCATGTTGTCACATATCTGTTCAATTTAGATTTATTAGAAATTTACATCTAGTTGAAGAAGCCTGATGCTTAAAAGTTACCTTGTGAATTTATTAATATATGATTATAGACAAATGAGAGAGAGGTACTATATATTTCCCTTTGAAATTTGTGAGATTCAAACAAAAACTCAAGTGTACAGATTCTTAAAATCCAGACTTTAGTAAATTTAGTAAATAAGTCACTTCCACTTCTGAGATGCTGCGTGTGACTGAACAACCCCCCCCCCCATGTGACATTAGCATTAAATTATTATTCTACTGTGTTTAAATCACATATGTTTTAATGTTGCACTAAAGTTACCTTAGTTTTTAATGATGACATGGTGAGGAGGATTTATTCTTTTACTACTATTTAATGTTCAATCATATCCAGTATATCTTCTTTATATGGATATTAAGTAGTATTAAGACATATTAAAACAATCTGGAAAAAACAGGAGTTGAAATACAGACTATATTTATAATAAAAATAATAAGCATTCATAATTGTCACGGATCGGAGAAGGAGGCAGGAAGTATTCGCAAGAGTCTTTATTGTATAATAATATAAACAAACAAAACCTTTCAAAATAAACCGATCCTTCCAAATAGTCCAAACATCAAAACAACGTAACCTCGAATCATCAAAACAGTCGGAACATTTCCCAGATAACTCCAAACATCAAAATATCAAAATATCCAGAAGCATACCGAAACATAACCCGTGTAGTCCAAACGTGCCCGATCACTTCGGGTGACACAAAACAATAACGCGCAACTTAGTGCCAAAATCCAAGAACTTAAATAACTCTCTAGATTACAAAACAAACTGAAAACACCTGTCACACTTCCGGCCTGCATCTACGTAGCATGATCACGTGACCGGGTAAAGTCCGTATAGTGGCGCCCTCTGCTGGACGAGGCGTGACAATAATAAAATGAATAATAGAAATTATTTAGTTTGTTTTTCCATGATCACGAATTTACTTCCTTAAAAGAAAGCCATAGAATCTTGTTTATTTGAATACTTAAAATGTCATTTGTTTAAAACAATGGCTATTTAAAAATGGCTATTTCTGGGATTAATATTATACATGTAGTTAATATGTTGGATATTACTTTAGTTGCAGTGTAATTGGCATTGGATTGTACAAGGTTTTTAATGTTCTATTTAATGTTTATATAATGAATAAAACACAACGTGGCATATTGTTTTGGGTGTTAAAGTAATCAACAAGGGGGTGGTATTTTATTCTTCTTCTACCATATTTACCACTATTACAGTTTGTAATTAAATTGTTAATATATTGCACTTTTAGCCATTTGTTAGGTTGTGGGACTTTTGAGATACAAGTTAGTTCCTGTTCTCATTTGTGTTATCGCAAATGTATACAGTTGTTCCCTCACCAGATTCCCTTTTTTTCTTACTTTGCTGTGTACCATCGTGAAAGTCTTTGAGTTGTTGCACTTGACTGTAAATTGTAAGAGTTAATGTTGTCTATGCTGTCTAAAACGACAGATTTTTGTGAATTGAGGTACACATTATCCACATTACTAATATAGACACTGTAGAATTTACTAATAGTTTTAGAATCATATCCTATATACAATATATGTTAAATGGGAGCTTATCCCTTTTAACAGTTTTACACATAAACACATTAGTAATACGCTGATTTAAAATAAATTAAACCCTGAACTACTCGAATTTATGCTATTTAATTCAATTTATTTGTGACTGACTTTCTGCTGTCGTGGATGGTTCCACGTGTATGACCAAGGATTTACACTTCCCAAACACAGTTTAGCACTCACCTGTTCTTCAGTAGATAACTGAATTAGACACTGTAGCCTTAAGTACCTGTAGTACCACTGTAGTACCTAAGATCTACTGCTGTATTCATAAAGACCCTGATGCTCATACTAGAGGTACTTTCAACACATTTACAACTATTAACAATTATATACAATTGTAGAAGAGTAATGATTTATAATCACACTATCCGTTGTCATCCTCAGAAAGAAGGACTCCCCTTTCAGCCTGGTTTCTTATAAGATTTCATCCTCATGTAGTCTTGGAGTTTTTACTTACCGTTGTCACCTCTGGTTTGTTCCTTAAGAGTCATATCGGGGCGGCTGTGGCTCAGTCGGTAGAGCGGGTTGTCCACTAATCCACCAACCGTGGGGTTGGCGGTTCGAATCCCGGCCCGGGTGATCCCATGCCGAAGTGTCCTTGGGCAAGACACTGAACCCTAAGTTGCCCCCAATGGCAAGCTAGCACCTTGCATGGCAGCTCTGCTACCATTGGTGTGTGAATGTGCTCTCATTAGTAAGTCGCTTGTAAATGTAAAAATGATATTTCTGTAAAGCTGCTTTGAGACAATGTACCATTGTAAAAAAGTGCTATACAAATTGATAAATAAAATATCCCAGCCCTATCAGAACTCAACTTCCCAAGAGACACCACTCACTTCCCATGCATGCATGCGCTCACCATCCCCGGAATACTGATCAGACACACCTGTCCGCAATCACACACACACACACACACACTCACCGCATATACTTATAGAGTCAGTCAACCATGAGTGAATCGCGAAGTATATGTTTTGTTGACTCGTTCGCTACGTTACCAAGCCTTATTGATATCGTTTGTTTTCCTCGTTATCTTGACCCCAGTTTACGTCTTTGACTAGTATCTGTGTGGCTTGTTTGGTGAGGTAGGGTCGGATTTTCTTGATGTTGAACAGAATGAATCTACAGGACCGTGCAGTTGTTGAGATGTGGTCTGTAAAGGTCAAGCTGTCATCAAGAGTCACCCCAAGGTTCCTGGCCGTCCTGGTTGGCTTGAGTGTGGTTGCGCAGAGCTGTACAGTGAGGTTGTGGTTGATTAAGGGACAGGCTGGGATGACGAGAAGCTCAGATTTTGCTGGGTGTCATCAGCATAGCAATGATATGAGAAGCTGTGCGACTCAATCACCTGCCGTAGGGATGTCGTGTAGATAGTAAAGAGAAGTGGACCCAGAAATGACCCAGTGGTGAGTTGCTGAATTTCAGAAATGCCTCCCATCCATGATACCTTGAAAGATCTGTCAGAGAGATAGGATTCCAGCCAGCACAGAACCGTTTCAGTGATGCCCAGGCTGGAGAGAGTTGACAGAAGGATCTGATAGTATGTGGTATCACTTCGGTACGTGGTATCATGTGGGCCAGGAATCGAACCACCAACCCTACGATTAGTGGACAACCCGCTCTACCAACTGAGCCACAGCCGCCCCGTGTTAGATAATAACTGGACTATGAATTTAACTGGTTTTATTATGTGAAAGAGAAGGCCAAATATGTATAGTGATGCACACACGATATCACAAATCAAGACATTATTATAATACCTAAAAAATGTATACAAGTTAACAATTAAGCTCACAGATAAAGACATTTAAAAAAATCCTTGGGATCTGAGTGGAGAGAGAGAGAGAGAAAGAGAGAGAGAGTGAGAGAGAGAGAGAGAGAGAAAGAGAGAGAGATGGAGAGAGAGAGAGAGGGTTGAGGTTGTGTCGGGTTTTTAAAAGACTGGGCTTGGTTGTCATTCACATGTACAGGCATGCTTTCAGAACGGATTATTGCAACATGATCAGGAGCCTATACTTTAATGCAGATTCCATGCACATATAATTGGTCGTTGTTTTTAATCTGGTCTCTTTGCATACGGGTGTGTCACCCTGTTCTGCCAAACAAAGCTTCCATTTTTCAGCCTCTGGTCATGGACCAGGAACAGACAGACACTCAGCCATGGCATTATATAAACACTAGAATATCGTTATTGTACATACTCCTTGTGTTCTGTTGACTGAATAGATTAATTTCCCAACTTCACAGTGACTTTCTGGTGTGAATGTGTTCTACATAATGAGACCTGACCTACAGGAATATGTTTGGTTTTTATCTCTAGGACCCTGAAGCGGCGCAGGTTGTGGGTCATCCGTCAAGGGTGTGGTGCTGGTGTTTCTACGTGGGACTGGCCCTCATGCTGTCAGGTGTGGTCGTGGGCGGAGCTTACCTGTACAAGTACTATGTGCTGGAGGTGAGGTCACTGTGTGAGAATTTTCTTGTGTGTTTGATATCCTCAGAGATGAGAGTATATGTTGATCTATCACAAATTTGGAAATAAGTGTATATCCACATCTACAAAAAAATACATTTTATTCACAACTGTGAAAAAAAAAATCACTTACTGAACAGTTAACATGATGAAATGGTAGGCTTTTTCTACTTATGTACTGGTCTATATCATGAAGACGCTTCATGTTGCTATGGGAAAGGAAAAAAATACACCTCATAGCACACTTAGCAGGATTTAATAGAGAATCAGTTGCATTGGTCACTAATATGAAGATCCAGCACTCCTACTGAACTTTATTTACTACTAAGACAAATTGTTTTTTAGGTATTAGAGGACATCGCTGTATGAAATTTTAAAATACTTTTATTAATAATAATAATAATAATAATAATTTTTATTTTATAGAGCGCCATTAAAAGCAGATTCTCAAAGCGCTGTACATAAAAGAACAATACACAGAATAAAATACAACAATAAAAGTTAAAAAGAACTAAAACAACAAAATTGATAGTAAAAATAATTTTAAACAATTATAAAAAGACATTAGCAGCCGAATGCAAGTTTAAAAAAGTGTGTCTTTAGAAGAGTTTTAAAAGCGCCAAGAGTCTGTGCTTCCCTGAGTTTAAAGTGACGGTGCATAAACAGAGAAAGCACGGTCACCCATAGAGTTCAAGTGTGTTTGTGGAACAGTTAACAGATTACACTGTGAGGAGCGTAGTCTGGGGTGTAAGGGATTAGTAAACAAGATAGGTAATGCAGAGCCAAGCCATGTAATACCTTGTATGTCAACATCATGATCTGGAAATTGACAAGGAACCTGACTGGGAGCTAGTGTAATGACTTCAAAACAGGAGTGATATGGTCATGTTTCCTGGTTCCCGTCAGGATCCGGGCAGCAGAGTTTTGAACATATTGCAATTTATTAATTGTGGTTTTAGAAACTCCAGCTAAAACAGCATTGCAGTAATCCAGCCGTGTGACCACAAATGAATTAATCAGCTTTTCAGTGACAGATAAATTTAGCATTGGGCAGATTCTGGCTATGTTTCTGAGGTGAAAGAAGGATGCTTTCACAGTGCTCTGAACAAAAAAATCAAAAGTTAGGCTGGTATCGAAAATCACACCAAGGTTCCTCACCTTACTTTGGGTCTCCAGAATAGAGCCTAAAAGCATAACCTCAGTTTTCCCGCTGTTCAGGCACAGAAAGTTATTGTTCATCAAAGCTTTTATCTCAGAAACACAGTCAGAAAAATAGCAAACATCAATTTTAAATGTACTTTTGACACATTGTTTGTTATTTGGCTTTGTATTCAATTCAAATGGGAACCACTTCTAACCCACTGTTACAAGAGTGAGGAATGTAGATTAAGATCTTAATTATTATTTTATTATTATTTTAATAATTAAGATTTATATATTATCTTAATTATTATTTTATTATTTTATTATTTGAGGGCGACTGTGGCTCAGTCGGTAGAGCGGGTTGTCCACTAATCCACTAACCGTGGGGTTGGCGGTTCGAATCCCGGCCCGGGTGATCCCATGCCGAAGTGTCCTTGGGCAAGACACTGAACCCTAAGTTGCCCCCAATGGCAAGCTGGCAGCTCTGCTTCCATTGGTGTGTGAATGTGGTCTCATTAGTAAGTCGCTTGTAAATGTAAAAATGATATTTCTGTAAAGCTGCTTTGAGACAATGTACCATTGTAAAAAGCGCTATACAAATTGATAAATTAAATTAATTAATTAAATTATTGACTTCCACAGGTAATATTAAGTGACTTATTACTCCATATTATACCACAGTGTTGTTGAAGTCTTGATTTCAAGTGTTGATTAATTTTCTATAACGGCAGCTCTGACAGTAATTCTGGCTATAATTCAAGTTCAGGTTTGTTTTATTGTCAACATATTTCCAGAATACAAAGTAGATGAGAAACAGTGAAATTCTTGTGCTATAGTGGTGCATGTATGGTTAACCTAACACGCATACAATAGACAGCAGCATAAAGTGACAAAACACAAGTGAGATTTTATGTGGAACAAATAGTGCAAATTGAATAATAAGAAAAGAAAACTGTGTGATACAGTGCTATGAGGATGAGTGTAAACAACACTGAATTGTGCAAAAATATTAATAATTGGTAAGTTTAAAGAGAAGTATTATGATTAATAATCAAATATTAATACTCTCATTCTAATTTTGTTACTGATTCTATAGTAATAACTTACACAGTGACTTAATCAGCTAAGAATGATAATAAAATGTTTAGAATTGTGTTATTAAATGTAAAATCGTTGAAGTTTTCTGCAAAGAGACATATATTTAACATTTATTGAAGGAGTCTCCAGTGTCAGCGCTTTGCAACAGTCAATAATTTCTCTGCCACGGGAAAGTCTTCAGGACGAAGGAATTTACGCATTGAGGTTTCTTGGTAACATGACGAGGTTGACAAGCTGTTTTTTATTGTCTTAGTAACTTCAAGAGGGAGAAAAAAGACAACAACTGTTTATAGCTGCGATAATTTGGGGGCATGCTGTTGTAGTAAAATAGTCACAGAATAGTAAAATAGTAACAGTCTCATACCACCAAGTTAGTGATTATTTTCCTACAACAGCATGCCCCCAAATTTTTATTATTTTCTTATGTTTTATTATCAAGATGTCAGAGTCATGTGTTCATTTCTACGTGTTTGTGTGTGTGTGTGTGTGTGTGTGTGTGTGTGTGTGTGTGTGTGTGTGTGTGTGAGTGTAGGAAGGGCAGGTGTTTGTGTGTGGCATCAAGTACCATGAGGAGAACTACAGGATCCAGGAGGAGAACGATGATTTAGTGCCGGAATGTGACCAGAGCTTGCGTAGGATTGACGAGATCGTGCGAGTGCTGCAGGATGAAGAGGTGGAGCTTATCAACGTCCAGGTGCCCAACTTCAGCGACAGCGACCCGGCCGTCATTGTGCACGACTTCAAACGGGTGAGGAACATTTGCACACACAACACATTATTCAAATTGTTTTGATTACTTTTCATTTATTATTATTATTATTATTATTATTATTATTATTATTATTATTATTATTATTATTATTATCGGTCTGGGGGAGTAACGGAATGCATTTAATGGCATTACATAATCTAGATACAAAAAACTGGTAACTGTAATCTGTTACAGTTATGTCAAAAACAAAGAAATCAGATTACGGGTACATTTTGTAAAAAATGGGAATACTATCTGGATAATTTTTTTTTGTCATTTAAAAGCAAAGAAGTTAATCATGTGACATAACACAATGTAAACAGCTGCTTGATTATAGGTCTGATTCTCTCTTGCCAGTCGTGGCTTACATGAGCAACCACCTTGTACATGCACAAATTTGTTGTTCTCTGACATGCTTTTGTTAGAGTGACTGTACGTCCTCTTTTTCAGACTTTAAAAAAGCGCGCGACCAGGATTAGTTTCATTATGATGTGCGTATGGTCTAATACTACATGTGCTTTAACCCCTATCTGTAAATCCCGTCTTCTCGCACACCAATTGGTCGATTATAAAAGGCTTGCAGCAACTATTGGCCAAATTCCTGCCTCTCAACCATTAGTCCACACTCATTGAACGCACGAAGGTGAAGCGCTGTTGTGTATAGCATCAAACAGTTGCTTGACAATAGCAGCAAATAACAACTGTCCTGAGTCGAAACAGTGCCCATGGCCATATACGGTCATTTTGTATACATTTTTTTATCATATTGCATCGTATTGCATAGCCATTCAAACGTGTAAATGATGGCAGAAGGTACATTTGTGACTTCTAATATTTTATTCCATGGACATTCAAAAGAATGTAAGAATTTGTTTATGTAATGATAATAGTGCTAATAGTGTGACTTTTTAAGAGTATTAAACTCTGCATTTATAGTAACTCTGTTTTGAATGCTATTAAAACACAGAAAAATAATGTGTTCTCTTTTTGGAAAACCAGAATATGGTAACCCTAACGTTTGTGATTATATTACCCACATCAAGGACACTTTTCTTTTATTTATTTATTTTCTTAAAACACATCCAAACACTGAACATGTTTTTATGCTCTAAAATAGGCTCTAAATAAAAGTATTTTAGATCATATTGCTTTTATCTTGACTTTATTTACATATGTGACCTTGAAGTAATCCAAAAATAATCAGATTACATTACTTTCATATTGTGACACTTGGATTACGTTGCTGACAACATGTTTTATGAAGTAATTTGTAACTGTAATGGAATACATTTTTAAAGTAACCATTCCAACCCTGATTATTATTAAATACAGCAGGGGTGCACAATAGGTGCACTATTGCGATCGACTGGTCGATCGCAAAGGAAGTGCGGGTAGATCGCCAATCAATAAATAAATAAATAAATAAATAAATAAATGTTAGCGTTGATGTACAGGACAGCCAGTCTGAGATCTCGTCTTTTCTCTCACCACGCGCGTGTGCGATCAAACACACCAGCGCTAAAGACTAGCGAGCGAAATGACTGAGTTAACTTTTTTCAGTCTTTTAAAGACAAAGCCCAGCTCCCAGTGTGCACAATAATATGATTGACAGCTGTCAGTCAGAGTTTGACAGACGCTTTCAAGACTTTGCTTTACTGGTCAGTCGCTACATTCATGTGCTATCCATTTAGGGACAATGTTGAGGTTGATTTACTCGCATCAAAAATTGCAACGCTGTTTCACCTGAACTCGTCTGAAGTGGAGGATGAGATTTTGAAACTACTGACATTCATATGAAGTCCAGGGCTCATGGACAGTTTTGGAACTTACTCACAGGGGAAAAGTATCCAAACATGAGGAAATGTGCAACCTCACTGACTGCATTATTTGGCTCTACTTATTTCTGTGAGTCAGCCTTTTCCCACATGAAGATTATTAAGTCCAAATACCGTTCCACAATGACTGATCATCATTTGTAGGCCTGCTGGAGGCTGGTTACCAGCAGCTACTGTCCGGACTATGCAACCCTGGCTGATTCTATTCAGTGCACGTCATCAGCGTAAAGTACTGACCAAAAATGTACTGAATTTTAGTGTGTCATAAGGGCTCATGCAGTTATGCAAGGTACATATATTTGAAGTATACTCAGTATATATACAGTACTATATATATATATATATAGAGAGAGAGAGAGAGAGAGAGAGAGAGAGAGAGAGAGAGA
>JAFFST010026876.1:1825-17510 GCA_022414735.1 Noturus placidus
CTACACATGAGTTTATGGAGATGTTGGAGATCCTGGTCCTTTCTGCTCTCCGGACCTGCATGATCAGTCTTGGAGGTACTACTTCTGGATGAAGCACTCATCTACTCCAAACCCAGAATGCTGGGACAAAGGCTTTTTCTAAACCAAACAGATTACATATAGATCAATAATTGTCTCTTAAATAATATCTGTTGTTACCCAGATGAGGATGGATTCCCTTCTGAGTCTAGTTCCTCTCAAGGTTCCTTCCTCTTAAACATCTTAGGGAGTTTTTCCTTGCCACTGTCGCCACTCAGCGCCTTGCTCAGTTGGGATAATTTCTCACCTTTACCATGTGTGTACTGTGTTTATATTCCTGTAAAGCAGCTTTGAGACAATATCTATTGTAAAAAGCGCTATACAAATAAAATTGAATTGAAAAAATTGATCGACTGCGATATTGGCGTTTAAAGTTCCTCCTCCGCTCATATAAATCACAGCTGTTTTCTCCACTCAAATCAAGCGCTTCCTACACTTACAGCCAATCACAGAGCGACGCAGGGCTAACGTCATTTTATAGTACCAAAACCAGGAAACTGAGTTAGCATTTTAGTGCTCGAGCTGCCAGTTTCTCTGCAAGCTTCAGTGTTTGGCGAGGGGAAATCATGACACTAGCACGATGCTAAATGGCACTAGAGGTTGTTGGGGACATTAAACCTTCACGTCGAACGGGAAAAAACTTTGCAAATAAACTCAGGGCTCTACAGTGCGACCATTTCAGATGCATTTGCGACTGAAGTACTTTGTGCGACTGTGACAAAATATTTATTCACACCAGTGCAAGTGTTCAGAGTTGTATAATATGATCAGAATAAAAACTACAGGAAGTCCAAAATGCATCTACACCGCGCAACAGTTACTTGCACAATGCTTTTCTTCTCCTCAGTCAACAGAACAAGTGTGTAAATACTGCAGAGAAGCCATTATGATGAGTAACGCTGAACATCTGCTTATCTCAACTTCCCGATCTCACAACCACCATCTTTTATTGATCTCGTACTATGTTCCTAAATTCTGTCATAATTGACAAACTCAAGTTCTCATGCCTACTTGTGTTATATTGTGGCACATTAACGCTACCATCTCTAAAAACCCAACTTCATTTGTGCTCCTAAATTTTTGTAATCTCCTAAAAGAAATTGTCCTGCGTCTCTCCTCCTGTAAACACCGTTATTGCCTTTTCTGCATATGCCCGAATTATTTTCATTTAGTTGCATATTGTTATATTTGATGCATATTTTCATTTGGCTGATGGCATTTTTACTTATCCTATATTTTGGGTACAATCTTATTTATATTTTGCATCTACGAGATGATGCACTTTAAGGATCAGTCTAATTTGATGCAAAGATTTGCACATTAGCAGGAATGTAGCACAACATGGGAGGTGAAAGCAGCGGTCTTCTTTATTTAAATGTGAAAGTACAATAAAAATATGTTGTCCCTACAAATCAACGAATAATCGTGATAAATAATCGAGATCTCAATATTGATCAAAATAAACGGGATTATCAATTTGGCCATAATCGTGCAGCCCTACTATCTGGTAAAGCAGAAGAAGCATGTTCTGTCCACACATTAGAAAAGAGATGAGAGTACAACACTTAAGTCTACAGTTCTCCGCACATGTGAACTCGTACCAGAAGCTTACTGGCAAAATTTTAGGAACACTTAAGTCATTGCACCAAACCTATGTGGAATTTGCCCGTGAGAAAACCATGTCATGTGATAAATGTTTAGCTAGCGGCGTGAGGAATTTTGACCAATTTAAGGAACTGATATTATTGGAAGAATTTAAGTCATGTTTGGCAGAATCGTTGGTGGTACATTTGAATGAGCAGAAAATGAGACATTGTCTTAAGCTGCCATTTTCACGGATGAGTTTGTGTTGACCCATAAACTTGTGTTCAGTCCTCCTTCATCTTGGAAAGAGGTCAGCTCGTTCGTTGAAACCTATGACTTAAACCCGTACCTTTTCTAATCCCTCAGCCGGGCCTCGTGGCTGTTTTAATTGGCATGGGTCAGGTCACATCATCGCAAATTGCCCAGAATTACAGTAAAAGCAAGCGAGGCAACATTAACCAGTTTTACGTAGCCACGGCTTCACAGTGTGTTTCTGGAAGTCTTTGTCCAATTGAGCCAGTATTTTAATCTTTTGTATATTCAGGATGTGTGTCCTTAGGTCCTGGCGATATAAAGAAGCCTGTGTACTGAGAGACACTGGTGCTGCTTAATCCTTTTTGTTAGAAAGTGTGTTACCCTTCTCTGAAGCTTCCAGCACAGGCAGTAATGTTTCCAAGGCAGTAATCAAAGGCATTAAACTGGCTGTAATTTGTGTGCTTCTGTGTACGGTATATTTGGAAACGGAGGGTTTCTCAGGTTTTGTGACTGTTCGTCCAGCTCTGCCAGTCAGTGGTGTTTCAATCATTTTGGGAAATGATTTTGCTGGAAATAAAGATCACCTTAACCTGAATTAGTTTCGGAACCTGCGAATAATAATTCTCAGCCTGGTGATCAGCACTCGTCAGTGTTCCCCGTTTGTGTGTTAACTCATGCTCAACAGAAGAAATTGGCTGACATTGATTCATCTGCATCCTTTCCATCTGAAAGGAGCCCTGTAAGGAGCTTAATAGTACCTGTGAAGTAGCACATGAGGTAGAGATCCAACCTTTCCCAGAGATAAATCTACGAGTGTCTCATGACCAGTTAGTGGGTGCTCAGTAGTTGGACACTTTGTTAACACAGTTTTGAATCCGTAAACTGTCAATCCGTATTCAAACCTCGTCAGTCATCATATTTTCTTGAAGATGGGGTGTTAATGGGGAAATTGTCTCCTCCTAGTTTCACTGATGGTTGGATGGAAGGATTTTAGGTGGTGGTTCCTAACCCACTGAGAAGTCATGTTCTGACATTAGCTCATGATCATCCTTGCTCTGGACATGCAAGGGGCCATAAGGCATACCAGCGTGCCTCACGCTATCTTTATTGGCCTGGTATGAAAAGTGAGGTCACAAAACACTGTAGGACTTGTCACACTTGCTAGTTTATAGGTAAACCTAATCAGGTTGTTCCCCCTGAAACCCATAGTAAGCACCGACCTGTTTGAACGGATTATTGTTTATTTTGTTGGACCATTGCCTAAAACCCATTCAGGAAATTGTTATTTGTTGACCATTATGTGCGCTGCTACTCCGTTCCCTGAAGTTATATCCATACGCACACTTAAGTCAAAAATAGTGATTAAAGCCTTTATTAAATTCTGCACTATGTTTGGACTACCCAGGTGTATACAAACTGATGGTGTGAAACTTCACGTCATGACTATTTTCACAGGTAAATGCGTGAGCTGCGAGTTTTCCATGAATTTTCTAGCGTCTAAATCACCCGGAGTCGCAAGGCGCCGTTGAGAGTTTTCTCTAAAATGTTTAAAACTATGCTGCGCACGTTCTGCGAGGAAACGTGGAAAGACTGGGATGAGGTGGTGCCCCTTTTATTATTTGCTGTAAATGATGCTGTGCAAGAATCTCTTGGCATTAGTGCATCAGGTCTGGTGTTTGGTCATAGTGGGAGAGGCCCCTTAAAAGGCCCAACAGGAACAATGGTTGGCAAAGTCTTCTCCACCCTTCGGGAAATTTTGAAAGAGGTTCAAGTGCTTCGTGAATGGTTCGTGTTCATGAGAGAAATAGCAGGGCTCGCGTTGCACTCCTCCCAGGAGTCTATGAGAGACATGACCGTAAGGCAGTCTCTCATTCTTTTTGTGTTATCTTCTCTCCAAACCCACTTTGCTGGTCATTATGACATTAAACAAAAGGGGAGTCCTACTAACTACATTCTCAGTGCGCCTGGTCGTAGACATAAAACCTGTGTGTCACACCAACCTATTGAAAAAGTATTATGCTCGTCCTTCCCTATCGGAGTCCAAACATGTTCCTGCTGTGATACCAGTTGTTACACTCCCTACAGAAGGTCAAGGCTCCCCTGCTGAATACTCCCCGGAAGTTGATCTATATCTCGGAAGAAACTGCATGTCTTGCCTCCACTTAACCAATTCGGAAACCTTAAAGCTGTTGCGCGAGAAAATGGAAGGGTTGTCCCTCATTTCAGAAAGACAATCAGTAAGTTTCCTAATCTGTTTGCCGATATTCCATCCCACACCACCATTATTGAACATGATATTGACATGTTAGATGAGCATATGCTGATTAGACAATACCCACATCAGGCAAATCCTACTAAAACAGCTATTATGAAATAGGAAACTGACTATTTGCTGGGAAATGAATTGGATGTTCAGAGTGTGAGCCCGTGGTGCTCCCCTTGTCTTTTGGTGCCGAAAGCTGACTGTTGCTTTAGTTTTTGTACAGATTACAGAAAAGTTGACCAAGCTTGATTCGTTCCCTCTTCCCAGAATGAAGGTTTGTGTTGATTCGGTTCACTAGCAAGTTGGACATGCTTAAGGTTTACTGGCAAGTTCCTCTCACCCCACGAGCTGCAGAGATCTCCGCTTTCGCTACACCCGATATTTTCCTCCAGTATACGGTCATGGCATTGTGCCTTAACACACCATCTACTTTCCAGCAACTGATGAATCAAGTATAGGGGGATGCTCAGAATTGCATTGCATACCTAGATAATGATGTAGTCTAGTCAGATATCTGGAAGAAACACTTGAGCTACAAGAGTGTGTTTTTACTAGTCTCTCAAAAGCTTAGTTTTGAATTAGGATAAATTTGAGTTTGGGAAAGGAGTTGCTCATATTTGGGTAAACAGGTGGGACAAGGGATGATTAAACCATTAAGTGGCAAAATTCAAGCAATGCACTTGTTCCCAGCTCCTATGGAGATGTGTGACCTCCGTCGCTTTTTAGGGAAGGCTGGCTACTACCGACGTTTTTGTCGAAATTTCTCTGATGTGGTTCTGCTAACCTGTTACATTACGCAGAGTGTTAGTCTGAATTTGAGTCAGTTGAATTGATCTCCCATCACCCATGATGACATCACTAATAAGCGACCCTATTTAAAGAGGAATAGAGGGGAGAGGAGGAGGGTGGAGAGGTGTTGTGGATAAGGAGGATGTTGAGAAGGTTGGAAATGATCACCTGCGATTGTGTGTTAGGAGATTGTGTTTGGTTAATGTTTGTTTGCCCTTGTGGTTTAAGAATTCTTTGCTCTGACATATACACATACGTATATACATGTGTATGTATACGTGTGTGTGTATATATATATATTTTATATACACACGCACAGGTAGGTGCTGTTCATATAATTAGAATATCATCAAAAAGTTGATTTCAGTAATTCCATTCAAAAAGTGAAACTAGTATAATGTATACATTCATTACACACAGACTGATACATTTCAAGTGTTCATTCCTTTTAATTTTGATGATTATAACTGACAACTAATGAAAACCCCAAAATCAGTATCTCAGTAAATTAGATTATTACTTAACACCAATACAAAAAAGGATTTTTAGAAATGTTGACCAACTGAAAAGTATGAACATGAAAAGTATGATAAGGTAAAAGCACTCAATACTTGGTTGGGGCTCCTTTTTGCCTGAATTTCTGCAGCAATGTGGCGTGGCATGGAGTCGATCAGTCTGTGGCACTGCTCAGGTGAGAGCCCAGGTTGCTCTGATAGTGGCCTTCAGCTCTTCTGCATTGTTGGGTCTGGCATATCGCATCTTCCTCTTCACAATACCCCATAGATTTTCTATAGGGTTAAGGTCAGGCGAGTTTGCTGGCCAATTAAAAACAGGGATACCATGGTCCTTAAACCAGGTACTGGTAGCATTGGCACTGTGTGCAGGTGCCAAGTCCTGTTGGAAAATGAAATCTGCAACGCCATAATGTTGGTCAGCAGCAGGAAGCATGAAGTGCTCTAAAACCTCCTGGTAGACAGCTGCGTTGACCTCGGACTTCAGAAAACACAGTGGACCAACACCAGCAGAAGACATGGCACCCCAAACCATCACTGACTGGAAACTTTACACTGGACTTCAAGCAACGTGAATTCTGTGCCTCTCCTCTCTTCCTCCAGACTCTGGGACCTTGATTTCCAAAGGAAATGCAAAATTTACTTTCATCAGAGAACATAACTTTGGACCACTAAGAAGCAGTCAGCTGCTGACGCTGTGTCTTGTTGAAGAGTGGCTTGAAAAGGAATGCGACAGCTGAAACCCGTGTCTTGCATGTCTGTGCATGGTTGTTCTTGAAGCACTGACACCAGCTGCAGTCCAGTCTTTATGAATCTCCCCCACATTTTTGAATGGGTTTTGTTTAACAATCCTCTCCAAGGTGCGGTTATCCCTATTGCTTGTACACTTTTTTATACCACATCTTTTCCTTCCCTTCGCCTCTCTATTAATGTGCTTGGACAGAGAGCTTCGTGAACAGCCAGCCTCTTTAGCAATGGCCTTTTGTGACTTGCCCTCCTTGTGCAAAGTGTCAATGGTCATCTTTTGGACAGCTGTCAAGTCAGCAGTCTTCCCCATGATTGTGTCGCCTACAGAACTGGACTGAGAGACCATTTAAAGCCTTTGCAGGTGTTTTGAGTTAATTAGCTGATTAGAGTGTGGCACCAGGTGTCTTCAATATTGAACCTTTTCACAATATTCTAATTTTCTGAGATACTGATTTTGGGGTTTTCATTAGTTGTCAGTTATAATCATCAAAATTAAAAGGAATGAACACTTGAAATATATCAGTCTGTGTGTAATGAATGTATACATTATACTAGTTTCACTTTTTGAACGGAATTACTGAAATAAATCAACTTTTTGATGATATTCTAATTATATGACCAGCACCTGTGTGTGTGATTTTTTATTTATATATATATATATATATATATATATATATATGCACACACACGGGGAAAAAGGTATTTGATCCCCTGCTGATTTTGTACGTTTGCCCACTAACAAAGAAATGATCAGTCTATATTTTTAATGGTAGGTTTATTTGAACAGTGAGACAGAATAACAACAAAAAAAATTTAGAAAAAGACGTAAACATTTTTATAAATTAATTTGCATTTTAATGAGGGAAATAAGTATTTGACCCCCTCTCAATAAAAAAGATTTCTGACTCCCAGGTGTCTTTTATAGAGGTAACAAACTGAGATTAGGAGCACACTCTTAAAGGGAGTGCACCTAATCTCAGTTTACTACCAGTATAAAAGACACCTGTCCACAGAAGCAATCAGATTCCAAACTCTCCACCATGGCCAAAACCAAAGAGCTCTCCAAGGATGTCAGGGACAAGATTGTAGACCTACACAAGTCTAGAATGACTACAAGACCATTGCCAAGCAGCTTGGTGAGAAGGTGACAACAGTTGGTGCGATTATTTGCAAATGGAAGAAACACAAAAGAACTGTCAATCTCCCTCGGACTGGGGCTCCATGCAAGATCTCACCTCGTGGAGTTGCAATGATCATGAGAACAGTGAGGAATCAGCTCAGAACTACACGGGAGGATCTTGTCAATGATCTCAATTCTGCTGGGACCACAGTCACCAAGAAAACAATTGGTAACACACTACGCCGTGAAGGACTGAAATCCTGCAGCGCCCCTGCTCAAGAAAGCACATATACATGCCCGTCTGAAGTTTGCCAATAAACATCTGAATGATTCAGAGGACAACTGGGTGAAAGTGTTGTGGTCAGATGAAACCAAAATGGAGGTCTTTGGCATCAACTCAACTCGCCGTGTTTGGAGGAGGAGGAATGCTGCCTATGACCCCAAGAACACCATCCCCACCCTCAAACATGGAGGTGGCAACATTATGTTTTGGGGGTGTTTTTCTGCTAAGGGGACAGGACAACTTCACCGCATCAAAGGGACGATGGACGGGGCCATGTACTGTCAAATCTTGGGTGAGAACCTCCATCCCTCAGCCAGGGCATTGAAAATATCAAGTAATTACTAAGTCATTACCAAGTACCAGAGACAATTTTATAAATTGATTTTATTTTAATGAGGGAAATATATATTTGACCCCTCTGCAAAACATGACTATTTGAATTTTTGCAGAGAGGTCAAATACATATTTCCCTCATTAAAATGCAAATCAATTTATAAAATTTTTGACATGCGTTTTTCTGGATTTTCTTGTTATTCTGTCTCTATACATACATACACACATATATACACATATATGTGTATGTATGTATGTATATACACACACATACATACATACACAGTATGTGTGTGTGTGTGTGTATTTAAATAATAAAAAAAAACCCACTGTATATATTTTTCAATTGGCTTACCGACAGTAAGATGACTTTTCTTTTGGGAGTGGGGTCCTTTTTGTCTCTGGTTTTGGATTAGTGAAGTATATTTGTATTTTTGTTGTTTTTCCTTTTAGGTAAAGAAACCCTCTTAACCAATAATTATTTTGTTAATTATTTAGGCCTTAGCCCACCCTGAAGCTACACCTGGTGTGTACAATGTAGAGTTGTATAGACACACTTGCCTATTTTTACAATATACCTCCACTTTATTGAAAAGTTTTTGTAGGTCTGTCACACCTGGCTTCCCTTATTAAGAGATCTTCCCCTTTGAACTCCAATCTGGTTACTCTGTGCGGCTCAACTTAACCTGGGCCGTAACACAAGTCTATTCACAGAACATTTTCACTTCCGCATAGATCTCTGATGTGCATTCACGAGAGAACAACAATGCATGCATGTTGTGTTGAAAATGAATCGTGTAAATGAACCACATGTAAAATTACATATAAAAAAAAAAAAAAAAAACAAAGATTGTTCTACGAGACCCTGTTTGTGACTCGCAGAATCCGCGAGCACTGCACTGTTTACGGCAGAGTTACAATCTTTGTAACAAAGATGTCTGCAGATTTTGGAACCTGAAAGTTTTGTTTACTGGACTCGTAAATGGAGTGACAAACCTCCCAGGTTTCATTAAATATGTCTAGTTGTGTTCCAAAGATGAATGAAAGGGTGAGTAATTGAGAACAGAATTTCATTTTAGGGTGAACAATCCCTTTAAATAAACCCATACCATAAAATATGGAGAAAAACCAAAATGTAGCACATAGTACTTACTGTTTTGATGCACTTATGAAGGATAGATTCATGAATGAGGTCAAGTTTGCCAAGTTCCCCAATGAATTTAATGTTACCAAGCATCTTGAGCTTGGCAATGCCACGCTGCTCTTCTTCTTCTGAAGTGAGAGGGCCATCTTTTTTGTCATAGACTACAAGAAGGAGATTGAAGTGTACATGTTCAGCAACAACCTCCAATTCATATCCAAAAACAAAGAGGGGGAAATTGGCAGCACTCACTTTCAACATTTTTGGTGCGGTTCTCAAATTCATCTTGAAGTTTACTAATCAGAAGTCTTCTGAAAGTCTATAAAGCATAACGCAGCATAGCAGGAATTAGACAGTTGTTTAAAAAAAAAATTGAAAAAATTAAAATTAATATATATATATTTTTTTAAATAAACGAATCAACAAAACTGCACTGTACTGCAAACTTACTGTACTCTGTTTTGGTGGGGCTTGAATCTCAGGTCCTGGGCCGTCAAAGTTTGGTGCATCCTCTGCCAGACGCAGACATAGCTGAGCATAGAGTGAGCTGTATTTTGGCTCTTCTAGGGCTTTGTCTACGATCTACAAAAGGGAGATAAAAGAAGACACCTGGAATATAAATGGAATCTTGTACTACGTTGCTACTTAATGAGGAGCTGCAAGCTTTTAAAAATCTGTTGGAAATTAAAATGTTAAATAATGAAATGCAAGCACGATTGAATATTTCTTTCTTACTCAAAACTAATATAAATAAAAAAACCTGAAAGTGGCCCAGAATTGAATATATTGAAAATAATAATTTATGTAGAATTTACTGTGCTTTTTAATGCCTTATAATTTTCACTCATGAATATGCATGAACATGCGATTTAGAAAACAAGCACATGTCGTTTGGCCATCCCAAACTGCTAACCAACTAGGTAACTAGTAAACAAGCTCACATTTGTCCAAAGTTCAACATATGCTAATTTAATAAACCTTAAAATCACACCAGCGTGATTTGAGAGAGTCACTGTATTATTTGAATACAATTAAATATTTTATTCAATTCATATTGCACTTCTAACAGTCGACATTGTTACAAAGCAGCATACAGAAATCCAGATATAAAATTTTCATTTACATGTACCGCTAATGAGCAAGACAGAGGTGACAGCTTTTAAGTAAGGAATAAAACAGGCTTTCTATTATTATAGTAAACCAAACAATGGTGTGATGTGATTGTTACCACCAAGAAGTTTTATTCCTCCTATACTACAGCAATTTGTGAATTACTACATACATTAAATAAACATTGAATTTGTTTTGTTACAGTCATAATAGCGATTATTATTATTTTCTTATTTATACAACACTTAAATTAGACAGAGCCATAAATAATTTTTGGACACTGAAAAAAGTTAGTTATTTTAGCTGTCTACCACAGTACATTGGAGTTGACTAACATCCAACTCGGGTGAAAAGTGTATAAAGTGCACCCCGCCCCAAGGGACCAAAATTGGACAAACTAACAATCATATATTGTCATTTTTAATATTGGTAAATTATTAAAAAGACAGACATCACCACACGTTAGGTTTCTTCCATGGTCATGATCTGCCAGGTCTTTAATGCAGCCGTCTTCAGTTCCTGCTCATTCTTGGGGCACTTTACCTTCAGCAAGTGAAACATGCTAAATTGGATTCAGCTCTGGTGATTGACATGGCCCCATTCAACGTCTTTGCCTTAAAATGTCTTGATTTTGATCTATACTTCAGGGTCAATGTCCATCTGCACTGTCCAATGGGTTTTGAAGCATTTGGCTGAATCTGAGCATAATTTATAGCCCTATATACACTTCAGAATTCATCCTGTTACCTTTGTCAGCAGTCACAATAAATACAATGGAACTAGTTACATTCGCAGCCCACGGCATATGATGAGGTGGCTTCGGATCTCACCATGCCTGCTAAAGGGTGTTCTTGATCTGGCCAACTGGAAAATTCTTTCACTAAGGAAAGAATTCTTATGTCATCCACCATAGTCGTTTTCCTGGCATTTTGGCGTTCCTTTCATAGCTCACTAGTGCATCCTTTCTTTTTAAAAGTATACTAGATAGTTGTTTTTGCCATACTTAATGCTTCTGCTATCTTTCTGATAGGTTTTCTTTTCTCTTCCCTCAGCCTAATGATTGCTCACTTCACCAGCAGTGACTGCTCTTGGGACATTATATTCAGAGTTTATAACAGCAACAGATAGAAAATGCAAACACCACACTTAAACTCTAGACTTTTTATCTGCTTACTTGTTAATGAAGGAATAACACACCTGGCCTTGGAACAGCTGAGCAGCCAATTACTTTGGCTCAATTGCTCCTTTATAAAGGAGGGGGACCACAAAAAGTGCTGCAATTCCTATACTGTTCACTTGATGTGGATGTGAATACCTCCAAATTAAAGATGAAAGTATGAACTTTAAGCTCAATTAAAATACCAAATCCAATATACAGTGGCAGGCAGCGAAAATAATGACTGTCAATGTACAAATATTTATAAATCTGATCTATGTTTATTGTTAGACATAAGTTGTGTGTCCATCCTACAATTTCTACCAAATGGGTACATAAAATGCATAGCACATTGCAATACACATATAACAACTATATGATTTGCTTACAGCTGGCAATACTGTCAGAGCTACTGTTATAGAAAATTCATTGTTTCACCTACCAGCAAGATGATTCCTTTGAGGACGAGCTTAGAATCTACGCCCACATTGAGGAGCTCAAGGCATAGCTTGTCAAACTTTTCAGGGGTCAGTTTATTAAGTATCCTACCAAAAGAAATAATCAAAAAAATTATGAATCCTGTTATTTTTAAATATATCTGCAAATATTTAAGTTTCATAGTATCAGCGGACTCATGTAACAATATGACAAAAGACTTGGATACTTACCCTCTTACTTTTCTAAATATTGCATCCTGATGCTCTTTGTCATCAGTGGAGTTGACATCTCGTCTAGTGCTTCGTGAAGGAATCCATTTCTGAACGCTAGGCCCTGGGGTTTTCCCCAGGTACTCGCTAAGGAGGAATAATCAGGTTATGTTAAGTAGGGTTACATTAAGTGTAGTGCAGAATCTGCATAATTTTTTTTACACAGATGGTGCCAACATCTAGTTTAGTTGTAGCATTTACAATGTTTGCTATTGTGAAATTTTTTTTGCTTTTCAGCTAATGCAGGTCAAATGTGAATAAAATGCCAAGAAGAGCCAATTTCGTGAAGGGGAAAAGACATGTGAAAGATGCATTTGTGGTTATTTTCGCTTTGTGAAGATTTTATCTATGTCGCCTATAAACTCTTGGGTCAAAAAACTTAAGCAAGAAATACAAAATACCTACTTTTTATGTTGATGAACAAGGCATCAATTATAGATTTTCTTTCAGCATGTATCACACTACTTCAAAATTCTCTTTATGTATTAAGCTAGTTCCTGTTTGGGCAGACAAGTTGTTTTAAATTTTACACAAATTTTAAACAAAACTCTAAAAGTTAAGCATTTATTATTTTTGGTCAAATTCTATATACTTAGTTATATACTTTATTATGTGCAGTATAATGTGAACAAGACCGCAGACTGGGTTTGCACTGATTAATTTTGTAACAATTCTATAAAGTAAGCTTATCCGCATTTTTTGCAGTGTTTCAGCAGACGTGAAATGTTTCATCGGTGATGTTAATGGTTATGGACTCACGGAAACTAGTGTTGTTTGTGTAGTCAGGGAATGCCATAATAAGTGCGCACAAATAAAAGGTTTTCTTAGAGTAGGTGTGTTTCAACCATAAACTGCACACCAGAGCTGAATGTGCGACGCAATAGGAACTTCACCCGCCTTCTAAAAATAAAGATGTTCTTGAGCGTTGAATAAAAGCTTTGAGTCTAAAGAAACCATGTTCTTTTCGACTGTTCTTTTTTCTTTGTGGAGAGAAGCCCTATTGGAGGAGCATCCATACCCAGAGAAAAGGTTGGGCGGAGTCTCATCAGAAGGATATAAGCACATAAATGCATGTTAAACTGCATGTGAACCAAGTTAAATGTTACTGATATTAGCTAGCTGTTTAATAGCCGAGTTGTGTTTTGTGTCCCTTAACAGCAGCTGATACAGACAAAGATTAAGTTAAGATTAAGTTGTTTGTTCTCCAATACAATCCTGAGACTGGCTAACTAGCAAACTAACATTAGCCATATCTGTTCACAACAGTGGCTCAGAATGTGAAATAGCTACAGTCATAACTCAGAATTAGAAGCTAACCAAAGGCAAAAGAATATAGTGAACCAGAATAGGAGGTTTTCTATTTATATTTCTACTTGCAATGAAGTTCAAAAATACTTGGAAATGCACTTGCATATCAAATGTATTGCGAGTTACTGATGAGTGAAAAGCCGATTTACTGCAGACATGAGTCAACTGTTCATGTTTTCCCCCACACAGATTACCTGAACATAAATAAGTAAAAACAACATCACAATTATTAGCAATAACTCATAGTACTTCTATTACTTTAGTGCATTTACAAGCAAGCACTTATGAATCAAACCTGGCACCTTGCATAAAAAGAGGAAACGTAAGCTATTATTCACTTCCACATTTCATAACAACTTGGATACATTCAGCTGGTTGCTGAGAGATTTTTACCCCCACTCTCTGCCTGCAAGATTTTGTTGTTCGTACCTCTGTATGCAGTACTTACATTTCAATGTGCTTAGTCACACACATGCAGTTAGACATTTTCTTTTACCAACTCATCCAGTCAAAAAAATTACGCAACAAGGGGAAAAAAAACAAAAAAACGTTATCATTCCGTAATAATTAATTCACTCATCAATAAAATTGGCCTAAATATAGATACCATTGCAAAACGCTATGCAAAGCTGAAACCTGAGATCTAGAACAAATCCAGAAAGCCTGAGATATGTAAGAAAAACACAAAAATAAGAATTTAAAACCCAGCTGCTTTAAGGATCTGGTAAAACATGTAGTGCTGCATTGCCTAGCCCATCATTACTTAAATAACCTACCAACAACCAGTAATTACGGAGGGTGAAAAAAAAAGGGGCTTTGTACTGAATAATTACTCACCTGTTTCCAGCAGTCTTGGGATCGTGCTCAGGTGCACCCCTACCTCCTCCTTCTCCCGAAGAAGCACTGGAACAAAAGAGAAACATTATTGACAAATAATCCCTGCAGGGCTTGACATTCACCAATGATGGAATAATTAACAGGCTGATTAAAGATGAGACCAAATCATCAATAGAACACACCTGAAACGAGAAGAACCCCCTTCTGCGATCACACTCTCCACTTTGGCGGCTTGATAACGATGAATCTTCCAAAGAATAATGAAGAAAGGGCGGGGTGGAGGAAAGACCAGGCTGCAGCACACACACACACACACACCCACACACACACACACACACACACCCAGCGTTAGAGGACTGCAGCAGAGGATGAGGGCCACATTTATTACAGCCACTAATCAGTGATCAATACAACTAGATGCGCGTTACACGTGTGCCCTTAATGACACGCAATCACACCCTTACTGAGGGTTCAGCCGGTCGCAAAGGCCAGGCTTTTAACAAGCTAGCATGCTTTAGCATCGTTGGCCTACAAGATTTTTTTCACAGGAGAAAAAACCCAAAAGATAATATGGTAAAACAAATCAAATGCGATGGAATGATATATTGAAGAGGAGTTGCACAAGCAGTATTATCTCTATAAATAACGAATCCTACACATTTTCATGTGTTCAATTAAATGTGTCGCATTTCATAACTGCGCATTTTCCCCCAAAGACCGCAGCTAAGCTAGCTCCGGCTAACCTAGAACAAGATCCTGCTTCTGCCCCCCACATATCGAGCTAGCCTTTTAACTCAACACAATAGTCATTTATTAACCACATATAAAATAATGAAGCTAAAAACCTTAGCACAAACACTGATATTGTTAAACACGACGCCATTTTCTGCGATTAGCTAGCAGCTAAATGCGTTATTGTCTCGAAGAGCTAATGCTGTTCAAAAACTGCGCTGGGACTAAAAATCGGCTAACAGCCATTTTAAAATACCTACATTCCGCCCTTACCTTTACCGAGGCAACTTCAGCTTTGAGGATTTTTTTTTTTCAGGCCAAAAAGAGAAATTTGTGAGAGAGGGGGGAAAAAAAACTCAAACAAACAAAGGCAGGTGAAAAAGTATTCACGCCAATCTGCATAAAAGGAAACGGGAGAGATCTCCTCCGAGCGCTCAAGCTAGGTATCTACACAGCACCACGACGCACATGACGTCACCACTAGGGATGTAGCGATATACCGGTGTGAAGATATATCCCCTTATGATCAGGAAGACTAAAATAGGTATCTACACAGCACCACGACGCACATGACGTCACCACTAGGGATGTAGCGATATACCGGTGTGAAGATATATCCCCTTATGATCAGGAAGACTAAAATAGGTATCTACACAGCACCACGACGCACATGACGTCACCACTAGGGATGTAGCGATATACCGGTGTGAAGATATATCCCCTTATGATC
>JAFFST010026879.1:17836-28061 GCA_022414735.1 Noturus placidus
TTTTTTTTTTTTGTGGGCTACACACACACACACACACACACACACACACACACACACACAATATTTGCTGAGCTGAGAAGCAGATTGTTCTTAATTTTATAGCATGAATAGTTACAAGGCTTCTCAGTTGAACATGACGGGGAGATTTTATGGCAGACTGTTCGCCAGCAACACGTGTGATCATAACGCAAACTGCATTACTCTTTTTTCCCCTCTCAGACTTTCCTTTTGACCTGAGTGTTCTGTCCGATGCACAATGTCGATTTGGCTCAGTGTCACGCAACACCGGCTTTTAAAACGAAATGGTTCAATAATATTAACTACTCCTGGCGCTTTTCCTCTGGGCCCTCCAGGATGAATACGAGAGAGGGTGTATTAAGGGAACAAGGGCAAATCTATAACTTGGTAAGAGCGATAGATTGGCTTTGTCCTGTTTGCCCGATGTGGATGGATGTTTTGGACTGTTACTCACGAGGCACGGTGCACATTTACACTTCGGACTGAAATATTCATCGACTCTTTTCCTTTATACAGTGTAATCATACATACATTGATCCAGTTTCAGAGCAAATGTCAGATGGCAGCTATATGAGAGTCTCTCTCGCTCTCTCACACACACACACACACACACACACACCCACACAAACAGAGTATATGCCTACCAGCTGCTCTGTGATCTGCAGGTGGCCCCTGTTCATAGCACAGCCACAGTAATTACCACTGAGATTTTCTCTTTTCGTCTTTCTTCCCTTCCATTTGTCCTGCGAACATATTTTGAAAGTTGGCACGGGTTGAAAGAGGTTCAGCGACTGAAGTTGAAGCAGTGACTAGTTACGATGTCAGACATATTGTACTTGATTACAAATAATAGTAGACTTGTATATAAGTATCATATAAGAAATGTGACTAGTTGAAGAGGCATTTGGAAATACATCCTTTCTAGATGTGTCATATCGATAGAGGGAGAAAAATTAAAGTGTACACATCAATGTGACAGAGATTAAATCTACGCAAATCCTGGAAACAAGTAAATGGTAAATGGCGCACTTAGATAGTGCTTTTATCCAAAGCTCTTTTGTCTCATTCACACATTCAAACACACACCAATGGGAGCAGAGCTGACATGGAAGGCGCTAACTTGCCATCGGGAGACACTTAGGGTTCAGTGTCTTACCCAAGGAAACTTCGGTATGTGGAGTCAGGTGGGCCGGGATTCGAACCGCCAACCCTACGATTAGTGGACAACCCGCTCTACCACCTGATTCACAGCCGCCCCAAGTAAAACATAACCAACATACCAGAGCCACATGACGGCTACATGAGCCCTTAATGACAACTGACATAAAGGCATATTAAAGAGCAAGATGTACTCACATTTTAGAAAGAAGGAAAAAGGATAGCACAACTAATCTTTGGTAAAACTACTTAGGGGTGACGTTCATGACACGTCCACAAGTCCTTCACAACTACTGACATTACTCTACATAAACATGAATAAAGACCGCAAGTATCCGCTGTCCTAAATACCGCTTGCATCAATGTTGTTGTCAAGCTGACATAATGTCAGAGTCAAGCGTCATATAGATGAGTAACAAGTTAAATCTGAAAGCAATCTAAAGTGAGTGAGTGAGATGTTAGACCACCATGACTCATCAGAACAGCTTCAGTGCTACAAGTTTCTGGAACCATACCGGAGCGATGAACTGCGTTTCCAGATATCTCCCGTAGATTTTCACCTGGATTGGGATTGTCATCGCTTCCAGATCATTTTCATCCTCATCAAACCATTCAGTGAGTCCTTGTGTGCTCTGGAAGGGGGCGGAGTCATCCTCTAAGAGAACACACACATTAGTATATTATATATATATTATATAGGGCGGCTGTGGCTCAGTTGGTAGAGCGGGTTGTCCACTAATCCACTAATCGTAGGGTTGGTGGTTGGAATCCCGGCCCGGGTGATCCCATGCCGAAGTGTCCTTGGGCAAGACACTGAACCCTAAGTTGCCCCCGATGGCAAGCTAGCACCTTGCATGCAGCTCTGCTACCATTGGTGTGTGAATGTGGTCTCATTAGTAAGTCACTTGTAAATGTAAAATGATATTTCTGTAAAGCTGCTTTGAGACAATGTACCATTGTAAAAAGCGCTATACAAATTGATAATTATTATTATTATATTAATGTCAAACCACACCAGCAAAATGCCAGAGCAAATTCGTCACCTATTGGTTAGGTTTCTGTTCGTTTTTATGTCATGAATCGCTGATAAAGGTGTCGTGTAGCCCGATGAACACCACCGCAAACATACAACCTGTCAGTTTTAACCCACACTGACACAGTGTAATATATTTCTCTCGGTATGCCTCAAATTTTCCTCAACAGTACTATTAAAACGAAGTGGCTTATACATCATAAAGCATTGTACGTATTTATTCATCCCGCTCCTCATTAGGTTAGCCGTGTGCTTGGGGGACTGGGACGGCTGTGATTGAGGACTTGTTGAAGTCCTGTGCTCTCTCTTGGCTTTCGATGACAGGAATAATGTACGGCCTTGTCACGTGAAAGGGATCGCTTTTATCCCGGAATGATTCACGTAGAATCACAGAGCGAGGAGAAAGCCAGGAGAACCACCTCTGCATATTAGTTATACTATAACGGTGTCGTAGAAAATAAGCCTTATTTCCCTTGGAGAAACATGACTAGGATGTATGTGCATGGCAAAATCCCAGCTGTACTATACGTAAGATCGAAACACGAGTGTTCAAGAATGCTCATCAACAATATAGAAGCGATAACGTAGAAGAACGAGTACACTGATATAAACCTTGGAGCCAGAATTGCTGCTGTTATAGAAAATAAATCAACACATTCTGACCAATCAGGATCGAGCATTCAACAGTGCTGTGGTAGGAAGAAATATAGTGAAGTGTTTTCTTGTATCCACCAAACAAGACCAATTTGAACTGGACCAGAGGAAACATAACGGAGCAGTTAGCCGGACTTGTAATAAGTCCTTCAGGCCGCACAGCTGCGTATGCGACCGTGTGAAGCTAGGTGGTTAGGCGGAAATAACCACTGAGGGCGAACATAAATACAGCTTTCATTCTTTTTCGGTTTTCTGAAAGCGGAGACTGTGATGAATCACTCCGATCAAAAATCACTGGCATTTAGACTAAAGTCTGAAGGGGCTTGGATTTATCCAGAGTGGCATATTTTCAAACGGCTTGTCAGACTGTCAGATGTGTTCGCTTACAGATTTCCATCTACCCTCCCAAGTGAAACAACATGATAGGATATGAGCGTTGCTTTTTCTTTGGTTTTAGTTTAAAATAAGAACCTCATTGCCATCGTTATATCTAATGCACTGGGATTGATCATCGCTTGTGTTGCCTTTATTGTTACTCGCAAAAAGTCCTCGAAATCTCCGACCGTGCGTGCGTGCAGGTGCAGGACTTCGCCATGTACTTTTCTAGACACCATTATCCTTTTGTTGCTGTTCAGAAAATGGGTTTGTGGGAAAAGTGTGCTTTAAAACCTCACCTCTCCATCTATTAAGTGTGCTGACAATATAACGAGCCATTTCGTCCAAGTCTCAGCCCATGATCGCTTCTCCTCTTACCAGCCACAGCTTCGGTATATTGTTAGCCAAGCGGAATTGGGCAAGCATGAAATGGGAGTCGGGTTAATATCGATCTGGCTCTTTAACGGCATGTTCTGCCTCCAGGTGTCCTTGCAGTCTTATTTTCAGATGAGCGGTTCCATCGTGACCTACCAAAACCCAGCCCAAAGATCATTATAGCTCGTGATTAGTATCGGATGTGTATGTAGTGTGTATGTAGATTGACACTCATTATCACTAACCGCACCTATTTAAGAGCAAGCAAGCAAGCGGTTACATTTCTTTTCAAGCTTAATTGCTCTTGAAAAGTTTGGATCGTCCCTTGAAGTTCTTTGTACAACAAAACTGCTATATTTAATAGATTTTGGAGTTTTGCTTTCTCTATGGTGTGGAAGCAACTTGGGGTTCAGTGTCTTGCCCAAGGACAGTTCGGCATGTGGAGTCATGTAGGCCGGGAATCAAACCGCCAACCCTACAATTAGAACACAACCCGCTCTACCACCTGATCTACCACCTGATCAGAAAGTCCTGACACTAACCCAAAAATTTCTGACATTGGAAACTAGGGATATTCTTCTTTTTCACCGTGGTGTACACACATTTTGGCGTTATTATTACCACCTGGTCCAGCCAGTACCCACTCCAAAATCCTCCATTCCCTCACCCAGTCTCCTCCCATGCAACCTACTGCGAATGCATTCGTACATCACTAGCTATGTTTCCATCCACGTAGTTTTTTTTTTGTTGAGATTTTTAAAATATCACATAAAAACACCAGATGCGAATAAAATCTCCAAAACACAATAGAAATGCACATAAACATCAATTCCACAATGTGCATCAAAAATAAAAAGTCTCTGACTTTGCCTAAGAAATCATGTGTTTTGATAATTGGCTCCGAGAAGTCAAAATGGCGGAGAGGCGTGATGCGGCACTTTACATTACATTTATTCATTTAGCAGACGCTTTTATCCAAAGCGACTTACAAATGAGAGCCCACTCACACACCAATGGTAGCAGAGCTGCATGCAAGGTGCTAGCTTGCCACCAACCCTACGATTAGTGGATTAGTGGACAACCCGCTCTACCGACTGAGCCACAGCCGCCCAAGTGATCATTTTGTATATGTTTTATGCGATATTCCAATTTTTCTCACAAGTTCGCATGTCAAATTCACAAATTGAATGGAAATATATCTATAGACATACTGTCCGCACTTACACTTTCAGTTCACAGCGTATGTTTCCAATTCACTGCAATTAAAGCGAAATCTTAATGGCTGTAGCCCAAAAATCTCACCATGATTGGACTTGTTTTCTTTCCAACATCAGCGTTGTCCCAAAACTAGCCCAATTTGGCCTTAAAACCGCAACCTTGGCAACCCTGGGTACATGCCAACGAATAAATTCCTAGTTTATTCCTACACTCTCTGGCAATGCAGAGCAGAGAAGGAAATCATAAACAGACAAAAGCTGGGAATAGCGACCAGGAAGTGCGAGAGCAAGAAAGAGAAATCCGAATAAAGACTGAACAATCACGTGGGCCACTTTGGAAAATTGATCACAGATTGCCCGGATGATTATTGCATGATGCGCTAACAGAGAGCATGATCTAAGCTGCTTGAGCAGAATTCTTACACACGCTTTCCACTTCCACTGGTCTCGGATTTCACACAGTTTCTTTGCATTTAGGGAGCTCAACGACTGCAAAATGGAAGCCGGAATGTCCCTGGTGTGTGATAGATGAGTCCGTTTCTCTTAGGCATTTTAATGGGCTTGGTCAAGACGGAGAACTTTCAACGTTTCCCTCGGATAATACTTGAAGTCCCTGCATAGCGTTCACATTGGGTAGAGTTGGTGCTTAAGCAGAACATTATGTCTTTTGTGCAGTATAATGTGAATAGACTAATACTCATCAGCCTGAGAGAAACAAATGACGTGCATGACTCCATGACCATAGCAAGGCAATAAAAGTGTATGGCCAGTGGTAAGCAATTCCCCAGAGCTACGCCAACATATAAAACAAGGACCCTTGGCTACAATAATATGGCTTTACTGAGGGCCTCCTTATCTATTCCATATTGGACAGTAAAACTACTGAACGCTCATATATATATCCACCCCAAAAGCTGCTTTCAAAAGCCGTAAAGTCATTTTTTCCGACCTTCAACCTATTCTCTTGTGAAATCCTTCAGTGAGTTGTAAAGGAAGAGTGAACATAAAAAAGCCACACATAAGTTTCAGGAGTCTAAAGCAGTTTCCATGGCTTCCATTGAGTATTCAGTACTTCATGGTTATGTGCAGTATAAACGTTTGCACCCCTTTGGGTTTATACGTGGAAAAAAAAAAAATTTAGAAAATGGACCTCTGTTTTACAGTTTATCTACAGAAGAGAATTCCCAGTTTATTTACACACATCGTACACGATAAAGCCTACATATTACAGCAACTGAATCTGTGTTCGCATGCTCAAAAGTTTGCATCCCCGCTGGCATGCACTCCAAAACTGACACCCATCGGTGTGGAAATTTATTTTACAACCATGAACCAATTATTCAAATATAAGAACATGTATTTCAACGTATGTAATAACGTCTTGGCTGTTTATTCTGAATTTCCCACAAATTTTAATTACATTTACATATTTAGCAGACGCTTTTATCCAAAGAGACTTACAAATGAGAGCACACTCATACACCAATGGGAGCAGAGCTGCCATGCAAGGTGCTAGCTTGCCATCGGGGCAACTTAGGGTTCAGTGTCTTACCCAAGGACACTTCGGCATGGGATCACCCGGGCCGGGATTCGAACCACCAACCCTACGATTAGTGGATTAGTGGACAACCCGCTCTACCGTCTGAGCCACAGACACCCTTCATCATTCATAATTCATCATTAGATTTCAGTTGACGTTAATTATAGACATAACACGGAAAATAGTGGTCAATTCAAAGGCCCACTCACAGTGGTTCTCGAACCCTTCTTTCAGAACCATGGTTTGTTTTAGGGTTTTGTTTGGAATGTACACTATGAAGGTGTTTATGGTGTATGCACTTGAAACAGAGAACACGTTTAGTTTGTTACGTCTTGTTTAGGGCAGGAAACCTATTCTAACCTAAGCTAGACAGCTCTCGCAAGACGTATCACAGAAAATACTGGGTTTTCACATATCTGAGGAAGGAGATAAAAGTCAGGGTGTTTAGGGGATACCATGACCAACGATGCAAAATAATAATAATTCAGAATTGAAAACAAACAAACAAACAAGAAAAACCATAGAGATCCAGAGAACAGCTCACAGAAGCCCTTAAAAAGTCTTCTTTTTTTTTTTTTTTACATTGTACTGCACACGTTTCTCTTCTCAGATTTTGACCCCAAACGCTCAGAAACTGTCACAGTTCTCCTGTTGTTTCTCAATCCAGCCTGCAGTGCCATCTGAGGAGGATGTGGCTAGTCTTGTTTGCGTCTGGCTTCTCTACCTGTCTGGGTGTATCTGCGGGTACGCTCCTGAGTGTTCACAGACCCTGAAAGTACGGTGGGCTCTGGTTATATTCTGCCGCTTGTTCGAGGAATGAAAGTGAAATCCAGCCCGAAATGCTTTTCACGCCTCAGTACTAATGTTGACAAATGGATATCATTGCGCGTTCATTTGAGAACATCGAGACGGCATTGGTTTTCACGACGGTGGATTCATCTCAGCATTTCTGCTCGTTTCACCCATTTACGATCTGTTTTCCTTCCTAAAAATGATTTTTTTTTTTTCGACGGCAAAATATTTGTGAAAAGAAATATTCCTTTGTGTCCACCAGAGATCATTTTCTTTTTTCGACTCAACCTGGTTTATTTTCTCTCCGGTCCTCTGCTACATCTCGCTAATCAGAGTTTGGCCCAACGGCGTGCCTCCAGCTTTAATGCAGTCATAATGACGCTTTACAGAATTCTGAAATTTCACCCGCATGCTCTTGATGGGTGAGCGTCGTCTGGTTAACTCTTACAGTCTCCATTTCCTCTCTTTTTTCCCCCCCCCCCCCCCTCACGTTGATGAAAGCGTCTCAGCTAGGAAGCAGAGTAGAAAGCCTTTTTATTGTTTGTTTTTGTTTAAAATTCAATCTCCCTTGATAGCGAAGATGATGACAGTCAAATCCACCCTTATGGCACGAGGTACTGTATATGAACCTCAGGGAAATCCTCAGAGTGCCTTGAGGGTTCTCCTAAAAAGAAAGATGTCAGAATCTGCCTCTACATTTCTAATAAGTAGTTCCATCTTTTTTAAAAATTATTTTATTTCCATCTCTTCTTTATGGAGTGTCTCTGTTCTGACCTTAAAGAAGACAAATCCACATGGACGTCTGGCTGCAGAGATGTCTGACAGACTCGCCTGCAGTTTTTCTCTGGCTTTTTTGTGTAATTAAAGGCGACAATCCCCCCCCCCTATCTCCAGAGGATCCGAATCACCTTTCGCGCTGTTTTTATTTGAAGCTTTTCTGATGAACTTTGACTTATGGACACTGTATTAATTCTATAAAGATGTCGACACACACGGTATAAAGGCTTAGGCAGGCTTTGGATGAATGAGTATTTCTCATTGAGTTTAATAAACAGCAGGATGAGGAGGGACTTTATTTTTCTGTCTTGACCATCACCATCTTGACTATCTATGACATGACAGCTACCCACCAGGGAAGGTGAAGGCGAGCATGTGTTTCTCCCGAGACATCTTTTGGTAATCTTTTGCCCTCTTGGATTCCCAGCCACGGATTGTTCTGGACGGCTGAGACATCTTTGCACAAGTGTTTATTTTGGGAATGACGAGCTTAATTGACACGACAATGCTCATCCGTGACCTTTTTCTTCCAGTAAGTAAAACAAAGCCTAGAGACCAGAACGCATGTAGAAACAAGAATTCATACTTTGTACTCAAAAAAAAAAATCTATGAGGAAGCGCAATGAGGTTTTCCCTCAACAAATAAAAAATGAGACGAAAACTGTCACGAATGCTCGATTTCCATTTACGCTGATGACAGTTGGCATATTTAACAGAAAAGGAAATGGTTTTCTTTTCATTGGATACAGTATTTGAGGCGAACTGGGTTTTAATATAAAACAGCATGCTAGTTTCACCATGTCGATGTTGTAGACTTTCAGCACATTTTTCAAAAATTCAAACAAATAAAAAAACTCAGTAAACTCATCTGGTCGTCTCTATTACAAGTTTTATCCTGGTCATGAGTATAGTGGATTCAAACATTGCAACATTGTGTGTGAGGCTGGAATACACCCCTGGACGGCATGCCGGTCCATCAGAGTGCGCCGTATTTACCCTTACATTTTAGGAAGTTTGGAGGAAACCGTAGAACCCAAAGGAAACCCACGTGGACACGGGAAGAACATGAGGAACTCCACACAGACAGTAGCCACGCTGATCAGTGGATTTACGTCCAGCAAGAGAGTTCAAATAGGATGCTTTACTTTTCATCCGTCGTAGCTAGCTGTCATTGGCTAATGGGTCACTTGACGTTGTACCGTTTTCGCTAGGTCCTAACCTTCAATTCGACTAGCTCACATTAACAGACAATAACAATGTTTTCTGCAGTACATGAATGCGTGCTACTCGTTGTGAAACTAATTCAGTTTGGGATTTATACAACGGATCTCTGCAGGCCACGAGGAAGCGGACGTGCTGAAGGTGAGGAAGAGTTTCCGTGGCCATATGGTGGCGAGCCAGAACCCAGAAGCCGAGCTGATGTTGGAAGCCGAGGATGACGCCGTCAGCCTGCTGCAGGACAAGGACATGGACAACCTGGCAGGTGAGGAAACAGTGACCTCATAGCTGTGTTCTTAACCTTTATTACCCATTAGAAATGGATAAGTTATTGAACCAGGTCAATTTCAATTTTATAGCAATGTAATGAAAACGACCCAATATATGAATCATATGTTCATTTTATTTAGTAGTGACACACAATGTTAAGAAGAGACACAGAAATGCCTTTCCTGCACTCCAGGATTGTCCTGATAGCCGCTACGTGTCCTGGTTTCCTAAAGAACCATCATTGATTATAGGATCTTTCTTTCTTTCACAGAAGGAACATTTTTTCATCATTTACACAGATGGGAATATTATGCGTGTATTAATTCATTAATTAATTAATTTACTTAGCTACACACTTACTTAGTTATAATAAATTATAATTAATCAATTTGTATAGCGCTTTTTACAATGGACATTGTCTCAAAGCAGCTTTACAGAAATATCATTTTACATTTACAAGCGACTTACTAATGACCACATTCACACACCAATGGTAGCAGAGCTGCATGCAAGGTGCTAGCTTGCCATCAGGGGCAACTTAGGGTTCAGTGTCTTGCCCAAGGACACTTCGGTATGGGATCACCCGGGCCGGGATTCCAACCACCAACCCTACGATTAGTGGATTAGTGGACAACCCGCTCTACCGACTGAGCCACAGCCGCCCTAAAGTTATGTAATATCATATTTCTTTTTTTTTTTTTGTTCTCTCTCACTCTCAGGTCAAACTGCATAAATACAATCTTTGGATATTAAAAACATACATATATATATATATATATATATATATATATATATATA
>JAFFST010026897.1:1617-12038 GCA_022414735.1 Noturus placidus
ACACACACATACATACACACACACACACACACACATACATACACACACACACACACACACACACACACACACACACACACACACGCACACATACATACATACACACACACACACACACATACACACACACATATACACACACACGCACACATACATACGCACACATACATACACACACACGCACACATACACACACACACACACACGCACACATACATATACACACACACACATACACACACATACACACACACACATACACACACATACACACACACACATACACACACACATACACACACACACATACACACATCCACACGCACGCACGCACGCACACACACGCACACACGCACGCGCACGCGCACACACACCCCAATCATGCTTTTATTCATTTTTGTAAATTAAACTTATTATTTGTTTATATATATATATATAATTGTTTTATCTTTATTATTTATTCGTATTTGCCATGTTTATACTGACCGACCTCAAACTAGTCTAATTTACACAGGATAATAAATCAGTTAAACACAGAACTTACTAACAAGCACACAGCATTCAATCACTTAATACTCACTAATAATAAACACCATCAGAGTAGAGGAGAACAGTGTGGAGCAGACTAGAGTTAAATAGAGTAGAGCAGGGATAAATAGAGTAATATAGAGTAGAGCAGGGATAAATAGAGTAATATAGAGTAGAGCAGGGATAAATAGAGTTAAATAGAGTAGAGCAGGGATAAATAGAGTAATATAGAGTAGAGCAGGGATAAATGGAGTAGAGTTGAGTTAAATAGAGTTAAATAGAGAAGAGCATGGATGAATAGAGTAGAGTTAAATGGAGTTAAATAGAGAAGAGCAGGGATAAGTAAAGTAGAGTAGAGCAGGGATAAATAGAGTGGAGTAGAGTTAAATAGAGTTAAATAGAGTAGAGCAGGGTTAAACAGAGTAGAGTAGAGCATGGTTGAATAGAGTTAAATAGAGTAGAGCAGGCTTAAATAGAGTTAGATAGAGTAGAGCAGGCTTAAATAGAGTTAGATAGAGTAGAGCAGGGATAAATAGAGTAGAGTAGAGTTAAATGGAGTTAAATAGAGTAGAGCAGGGATAAATGGAGTAGAGTAGAGTTAAATAGAGTTAAATAGAGTGGAGCAGGGTTAAATAGAGTGGAGTAGAGCATGGATAAATAGAGTAGAGTAGAGTTAAATAGAGTTAAATAGAGCAAAGCAGGGTTGAATGGAGTAGAGTAGAGTTAAATAGAGTTAAATAGAGTTAAATAGAGTAGAGCAGGGTTAAATAGAGTAGAGTAGAGCATGGTTGAATAGAGTTAAATAGAGTAGAGCAGGGTTAAATGGAGTTAGATAGAGTAGAGCAGGGATAAATAGAGTAGAGTAGAGTTAAATAGAGTTAAATAGAGCAAAGCAGGGTTAAATAGAGTAGAGTAGAGTTAAATAGAGTTAAGTAGAGTAGAGCAGGGTTAAATAGAGTAGAGCAGGGTTAAATAGAGTTAGATAGAGTAGAGCAGGGATAAATAGAGTAGAGTAGAGTTAAATGGAGTTAAATAGAGTAGAGCAGGGATAAATGGAGTAGAGTAGAGTTAAATAGAGTTAAATAGAGTAGAGTAGAGTTAAATAGAGTTAAATAGAGCAAAGCAGGGTTAAATAGAGTAGAGTTGAGTTAAATAGAGTTAAATAGAGAAGAGCATGGATGAATAGAGTAGAGTTAAATGGAGTTAAATAGAGAAGAGCAGGGATAAGTAAAGTAGAGTAGAGCAGGGATAAATAGAGTGGAGTAGAGTTAAATAGAGTTAAATAGAGCAAAGCAGGGTTAAATAGAGTAGAGTATTCAATTCAATTCAATTTTATTTGTATGGCACTTTTTACAATAGACATTGTCTCAAAGCAGCTTTACAGGAATGCAAACACAGTACATACTAAGTAGAGTAGAGTTAAATGGAGTTAAATAGAGTAGAGCAGGGTTAAATAGAGTAGAGTAGAGTAGAGTAGAGCATGGTTAAATAGAGTTAAATAGAGTAGAGCAGGGTTAAACAGAGTAGAGTAGAGCATGGTTGAATAGAGTTAAATAGAGTAGAGCAGGCTTAAATAGAGTTAGATAGAGTAGAGCAGGGATAAATAGAGTTAGATAGAGTAGAGCAGGGATAAATAGAGTAGAGTAGAGTTAAATGGAGTTAAATAGAGTAGAGCAGGGATAAATGGAGTAGAGTAGAGTTAAATAGAGTTAAATAGAGTAGAGTAGAGTTAAATAGAGTTAAATAGAGCAAAGCAGGGTTAAATAGAGTAGAGTTGAGTTAAATAGAGTTAAATAGAGAAGAGCATGGATGAATAGAGTAGAGTTAAATGGAGTTAAATAGAGAAGAGCAGGGATAAGTAAAGTAGAGTAGAGCAGGGATAAATAGAGTGGAGTAGAGTTAAATAGAGTTAAATAGAGCAAAGCAGGGTTAAATAGAGTAGAGTATTCAATTCAATTCAATTTTATTTGTATGGCACTTTTTACAATAGACATTGTCTCAAAGCAGCTTTACAGGAATGCAAACACAGTACATACTAAGTAGAGTAGAGTTAAATGGAGTTAAATAGAGTAGAGCAGGGTTAAATAGAGTAGAGTAGAGTAGAGTAGAGCATGGTTGAATAGAGTTAAATAGAGTAGAGCAGGGTTAAATGGAGTTAGATAGAGTAGAGCAGGGATAAATAGAGTAGAGTAGAGCATGGTTGAATAGAGTTAAATAGAGTAGAGCAGGCTTAAATAGAGTTAGATAGAGTAGAGCAGGGATAAATAGAGTTAGATAGAGTAGAGCAGGGATAAATAGAGTAGAGTAGAGTTAAATGGAGTTAAATAGAGTAGAGCAGGGATAAATGGAGTAGAGTAGAGTTAAATAGAGTTAAATAGAGTGGAGCAGGGTTAAATAGAGTGGAGTAGAGCATGGATAAATAGAGTAGAGTAGAGTTAAATAGAGTTAAATAGAGCAAAGCAGGGTTGAATGGAGTAGAGTAGAGGTAAATAGAGTTAAATAGAGTTAAATAGAGTAGAGCAGGGTTAAATAGAGTAGAGTAGAGCATGGTTGAATAGAGTTAAATAGAGTAGAGCAGGGTTAAATGGAGTTAGATAGAGTAGAGCAGGGATAAATAGAGTAGAGTAGAGTTAAATAGAGTTAAATAGAGCAAAGCAGGGTTAAATAGAGTAGAGTAGAGTTAAATAGAGTTAAGTAGAGTAGAGCAGGGTTAAATAGAGTAGAGCAGGGTTAAAAAGAGTTAGATAGAGTAGAGCGGGGTTAAATGGAGTTAAATAGAGTAGAGTAGAACAGAGTTTAGCAGAACAATGTAGAGTAGAGTTAAATAGAGTAGAGCAGGGTTAAACAGAGTTAAATAGAGTAGAGCAAAGTTGAAAAGAGTTAAATAGAGTAGAGCACAGCAGGGTTAAATAGAGTTAAATAGAGTAGAACATGGTTAAATAGAGTAGAGCAGGGTTAAATAGAGTTAGACAGAGTAGAGTAGAACAGAGTTTAGTAGAACAGTGCAGAGTAGAGTAGAGTTAAATAGAGTTAAATAGAGTAGGGTAGAGTTAAATAGAGTAAAGCAGGGTTAAATAGAGTTAACTAGAGCAGGGTATGTTAAATGGAGTAGAGCAGGGTTAAATAGAGTTAAATAGAGTAGAGCAGGGTTACATAGAGTTAAATAGAGTAGGGTAGAGTTAAATAGAGTAAAGCAGGGTTAAATAGAGTTAACTAGAGCAGGGTAGGTTAAATGGAGTAGAGCAGGGTTAAATAGAGTTAAATAGAGTAGAGCAGGGTTACATAGAGTTAAATAGAGTAGAGTAGAGTTAAATAGAGTAGAGCAGGGTTAAATGGAGTAGAGCAGGGTTGGATAGAGTTAAATGGAGTAGAGTAGAACAGAGTTTAGTAGAACAGTGTAGAGTTGTATAGAGTAGCTGAAGTTGATGAATAGATAAATGGAATAATCCCACTGAAGATGAATGCATTGAGCGCCGCTGTATGAATCTCCTCTGTGTTCTATTCATGCAGATTAATGGTGATAATTCTATATATTAATGAGTCAATAACACTTTAACCACTAGAGGGCAGCACACACTCACATTTAACAACCTGTGACACAACAAGCGTGTATCAGGTGCTTTAAAGAATTTTCTGTTAAAAGGAATTTATTCACACACACATAAGCAGTGAACGGAGTTAGTGATCATTTGGGAAAAGTTCAGTTTGTTTACACTTTTTACAAAAAATTCTTCTCAGGAGTTGATAAATACAGGAAATACAGAGCAGGAAGCTGAAACCGCAACAATCCTCTGAAGCCTCAGGAGACCCTGGAGTTGATTCTGTAGGCTTGTAGCAGGTTGTTAGATTAGTGTGTAGTGTGTGTAGACTGGACTGAATTGGGCTGGACTTGGCTGTAGGCTGAGGCTGAGTTGGGCTGGGCTTGAGTGGACTGGGCTGGACTTTGCTGTACCGGGCTGGACTGCACTGGGCTGGGCTGTACTGGGCTTGAGTGGACTGCACTGGACTTTGCTGTACTGGGCTGGGCTTGGCTGGACTGGGATGGACTGGGCTGGACTGGTCTGGGCTGGGCTGGGCTGGACTGGGCTGGACTGGGCTGGGCTGGACTGGTCTGGACTGGGCTGGACTGGGCTGGACTGGTCTGGGCTGGACTGGGCTGGACTGGTCTGTCTCTGTGAATTCTCTGATGGTTCTGATTGTTCCAGAACGAGCAAAGCTTTAGGAAAGTGATTTGACCAGCTCGAGAGCAGGTCAACACCCCACAGCCATCTGAACTCATTTCATATTTCATACGTTGTGTAAGAGCAGTGCCGGTCGTCACAAAGCAAAGCATTCACATTAGTATGATGGAGTATCTCCGAGTCCCGTGCGTGTGTTTGTCCTCGCTCATGTCATTTCCTCTGGTGATTTGGTGTGTGTCAGCGAGGTGTAGTGGTAGGATCTACGCCAGCGTGTGTGGCCAGTCGGAATGTTTAACTTCACTGGCTTTCGTCTTTAAGAAATTTCTAGGATGGAAGATCTGACGGAGATGATATTTCTAAAATATCTGCAAGGTCTCAAGGTCAGGACTTAAAAAAAAACACCTGATAATTTCCAAAACATTTCCCGTACGACCGCTTGGAACAAAGCTGGAGCAGAAGAATGCAATTATAACGAGACGAAAACACTCCAGTTCATAATGAATGTTCACACGAGGCCAATGTTCTTTCTAAGAGATTAGAGAAGAAAACATCAGCGTCCTGTTTATCGTCCACGTGGAAGGACGTCCAGTAAAAACTCCAGAAGCATTAAATAAATTCATCACTTTCATCTGCTTTAATGCCAAATATTATACATCTGTGAGCAAAAACCTCCGGACACCAGTGACGAGGATTCGTTCTGATGATTGAATCATTTGGAATATTTCTTGTGTCTTGAAGAGCGAGAACGTCGAGACGTGTGATTGGCTCAGCGCAGGAGCGTGAAAACATACACAATTTTTATCCATTTATAGTTACATTTAAAGCTACAGCTTTACCACTGACTCTTACAAAATACTGACACCGGAGACTCCTTCCATAAATGATAGATAAATGTCTGCTGTTGCCGTGGAAACGATAACGCGTTAGAACGAGCACGTTAATACACACCTGCGCTACTGTCAGCGTTCCTGTTACAGAAAATTATTCAACACCTCCTGCCCAAATTTTCTATGTATCAGATTCAGCCTCCCCACGTGTCTCGTGGTGCTGTGAGGACAGCACCAGCGTCCCCCACGTGTCTCCTGGCGCTGTGAGGACAGCACCAGCGTCCCCCACGTGTCTCCTGGCACTGTGAGGACAGCACCAGCCTCCCCCACGTGTCTCGTGGCGCTGTGAGGACAGCACCAGCCTCCCCCACGTGTCTCCTGGCGCTGTGAGGACAGCACCAGCCTCCCCCACGTGTCTCCTGGCACTGTGAGGACAGCACCAGCCTCCCCCACGTGTCTCCTGGCGCTGTGAGGACAGCACCAGCCTCCCCCACGTGTCTCCTGGCGCTGTGAGGACAGCACCAGCGTCCCCCACGTGTCTCCTGGCGCTGTGAGGACAGCACCAGCCTCCCCCACATGTCTCGTGGTGCTGTGAGGACAGCACCAGCCTCCCCCACGTGTCTCCTGGTGCTGTGAGGACAGCACCCCACGTGTCTCCTGGTGCTGTGAGGACAGCACCAGCGTCCCTCACGTGTCTCCTGGCGCTGTGAGGACAGCACCAGCCTCCCCCACGTATCTCCTGGCGCTGTGAGGACAGCACCAGCGTCCCCCACGTGTCTCCTGGCACTGTGAGGACAGCACCAGCGTCCCCCACGTGTCTCCTGGCGCTGTGAGGACAGCACCAGCCTCTTCCACGTGTCTCCTGGCGCTGTGAGGACAGCACCAGCGTCCCCCACATGTCTCCTGGCGCTGTGAGGACAGCACCAGAGTCCCCCACATGTCTCCTGGCGCTGTGAGGACAGCGAGGCTCGTGTTCTACGCAGAGAGACGTTTGTGGACAGAAAGTGAAAAGAAAAGTCACTCTCAAACACACAGTGTTTGTCTGAGATGTCTGGAATGTTCCAGGAATTGTGAATGAAGAAAAATAAATAAATAAGTGTCCTTGTAGCAGAGGGCAGCGAGGTGAATCATGCCGTCTAACAGGGCAGAAGCGTCTCGTCTCGTCTCGTCCTCTTGGCGAGGTCTCGTGGCTTTCGGCCTTTCTTGCCAACTTACTGGGGGAATTCCTCCCACGGAAAAAAGAAAGACTTTCACTTGTTCCTGAGCTGTTCTTTTTCTGAACGCTGCCTTGGGCCTGACACCAGGGCCACGCTGGAAACACTTTCTATTCCACAGAGCAATAAAAGAGTTTGGTGGAGACTAGGTGGAGTTCCCCCTCCTGTAAACTAACTAACAGACGGGCCTTCGTGGCTTTCCGAGGATGAGCCGAGGAGCTGAATAATGGACGACGGAGACGGAGGAGGCTGAAAACCTGAAATAACGTCCGTGTAATTTCCCGTAATTATACGTCTAATGTCCTGTTTAAATAACCGTCTCTTTTTTGTGGTCGACGTGCTGCTTAAACAGACAGACAATGACAGACCAAGATTGAGCGTCCCCTATTCCTGTCCCCCCTTTTTCCGTAACCCATGGGACTCGTTCTGTCCGAACTGCGAGCACGCAAACTACAATCCGAATGCTACGTTGCTCTTGTGTTGAGGAGATCAGATACAGCATGGACACATCTTCATCTTCAGCACACCTTAACACCAATAACGCTTTCTATCGAATCCATCTTAGAATTCTTGACACGTCGCTAATGAACCGGAAGCATTGTTATTAATAAAGCGAAATCTCAACGTGTAAGGAATGGCTAAAAAATGCATCTCAACACATCAGGTGGATGAGCTACAACAGCAGGACCTCACATCAGGTTCCTCTCCTGTCAGCCTCGAAAACAGGAAGGATACAGCGGACACCAGAACTGCTCAGATGAAGGTTTGAGAAAGACGAGACGAGGTTAGCGCGTGAAAATGTCCGCTCGACGAGACGTGTGTAATCAGTTCCTCAGGAGAGGAATTCTTAGCTTTTATTGCTACACAGTGGCCGGGATTCAGATCGGAAAACAAAGAGCGAGAGAGAAAAGCAAAAGCCAAAAGCATCCTGTGTGATTACCCACACTGTCGAAGAAGAAGAAGAAAAAGGGATGAGAATTTGAAGAAGAGAAGATGAATAACGAGCCGGAGGAACTGTACGCAACATAAGACTTTATTCCTTAAATCTTTTTACTAAGTCCTATAGATTTAGACACACGGACACCCACTCCTCTATCCTCGTCACCATGGCCTGGACCTTTTCAGCAGCACTTCGGAGACCTGATCTCTGAAGCATGTTGGGTAAAGCTATCAGCTGGTGTACGAGAGCGTTTTCAGTCCACCTGGTGATGTAGCGGAGCAGCCGCGCTCTCTTCTTGAGGAATGGCAGCCGAAGTCTGCCGTCATTTGCAAAGAGCAAATGGACAAATTTCTTCAGTTTGCTCATTTTAACTTTACGGTGGGTGAAAAATCCCGACATGACGTTCCGGAGCACGTCGAATCCTCCTGAGACTGAATAACACACACACACACACACACAATGAAATCTATGCTACTGATATTAAGTTAATGTTAAGTTTCCGTCTTGAAAAGCACACCTCCGTTGGTAAGATTAGCACACGATGAGCAGATGCTGTCGCGCCACGTGCAGCCTGGAAGAAGGACGTCGAGCGTCCCGCAGTCCGTGTGCTTTATACACTGAGCGCTGGAGGACGTCTCTGCCGAAAACGTACCCCTGGGACACCTCTCGCATCGTGTGTCCCTCTGAGTGTTACCTGTGGACAACAAGTTTTACAACAAACTACGTGACCACGATCAAAATCGATATAATATACGCATCCAAGAGCCTAAAAATTGTTTTGATAAAGCCTTCGGTTCGATCTTGTAAATATTTCGTTAGGACTCTGAAGGCATCGTGCGTGTTCTTCGTGTTTTTTTATGTAAGTTGAGTAGTTTTGAGCAGCACAAGAGCGTACAAAGCTTCATCAGGATTATGTTTGAGACATTCTGCTCTGTTTAACACTGTCGTGGTCATTATTAATCTAAAAAGGAAGAAACCCTATTGTGAGGACCTTCATTGTACACGGGTGTGAAAACTTTTACACAATAAGTGAAGCGTATTCTTTAAACCGTATATTAAAATGTACCGACATCGACGACTTCCGAGGTCCAAAAATTACGTCAGTATTTATGTAGAGAAAGTTCCTCGTATTCAGAGTCGGGTTAGACAGCTGCAGAGACGCGTAACTGAGACAGGCTCCGCCCATTGAGTGCGGTTTAATATTTACGCATGTTAGCAGTATATACTGGATGTATATATATAATGAGGTGTTTATAAAGATTCAGCCATCACATAAGGAGGTTGCGTTACTGTATTTACTTATTTTCTCTGCTTCTGATTACCGATTATTTTGGCGCCCATTCCAGGAGGACACTGTGCGTGCGGGACGCAGAAGTCATCCTGCCAGTAGTATCCTTCTTTACACTCGCAGACTCGGTTGCGCGTGGCTGAGCACTGCTCTTTAACTTTCCGAGTTCCCTCGCAGATGTTGGAGCAGTACAGGCACTTGGGCAGAAAGTTCCAGAACTCTGTGAAGTATTCCTCGGGACACGGCGCACACACGGTGTCGAAGGTGCGTGTGCACGGTGAGAACACGTACGTCCCCGGAGGGCAGAGTCCACAGAGCAGCACGTCGCCCATATAAGGGTCTTCATACTCGAAGGTGTGAACGTCGACCGTGGCGGCGTCGGTTGACATCAGGAGAAGAAACACGGACACTGGGGGGAACTAGGAAATAAGACGAGAACGCAGGAAGCAGTTCATTTGGAAAAGTATTTGTATCCTACGTTACACTGTCGAGTTTAAATCTGGATTATTTCCACCACACACCAATTTAATTGATGTTTTGTGAAAGAAAGCAATGAATAAGACACAAATAAGACTAGCCAATCATTTAGGACATAAGTAATAACACCCTAAAAGAAGGAGGAGTTAGTAGCTGGTGCACTGCAGTGGCTGAGCTGCATTATTGGAAGAGATTTAGTTCATACTACGCTTAGGAGATGCTCTTTGACCGTTCAGTCACCGTTTCAGCTCTTTCAGTTTGTCTGCCGGCTAAATAATATTGGCACCCCATGTACCCATGTACCCGGTGTTCACACTGGCAGTGATTTTTTTCTCCTTGGTAACTGCACCTCACTCCCTTTAATTATCAACGAATAATTTTAAGAAAATGTTGGTGTTTTGTTTTATTTTATTTGCAGCTATAACTCATACAGTCCTGATTTACAGCTCAAACATTAAAATAATACATAAAGGGTTTAACATTAAAATAACTCTTACAGATAACTATACACTACTGCACACAACATCATAAATAAAGGCAAGTTCATCTCATGTTTCTCATTATTAGGTTTTTATAAAATAAACATTTGATGTCTTTTGATCCCAAGCTTGAAATTGTCCTGTTCTATGGATTTATAAGGAAAAGGAAAGATGATAAAAAAACCCTAACAAACAAACAAAACCCCCCAAATCTAGTCTTAGTAATCTCAAAATGACAAATATATAATAAACTGAATAAATTATTCAGGATCATTTCACTTAATAAGATTAATTCCTTACTATTCTTTGGAGTCCTGATATTTGACTGAAGAGAATATAAACAGTGTCGTGTTCAGATTTTTTAGTGTTTGAAGAATAAAGAAACTCACCATGTTTCCTGTGTGTACAGCCGGAGGGAAGTAACAGTGGAATTCACCACATTCTGATTTCACCACACAGTCAGGAGGGGGGGGGGGGGGGGATGGGT
>JAFFST010026949.1:20376-32507 GCA_022414735.1 Noturus placidus
GAGATGGGGAAGGAAAGAGAGAGGGAGAGAGAGAGAGCGGGGGGAAATATGAACTGATTAGAGATCAGCTCGTGTGATGTGAAGCCAGATAAGAGCTTTGATTGACAGCTGATTGAGAGTCTTCGAGTTCCCTTCTCATGGTGAAACAAGTCCTTCACCAAAACACCTGGAATTAAAAAAACAAACATCAATGAGTCACGTTAAACCGTTCAGACGAGACGCATCATGACTCTTTATCTTTCTGACTAAACAAAACATTTAAAGTGGAAGAAATACAAATAATCCTAGTGAGAAGTGTAATATGAACCGTTTCCACACACAGCAGGGTTCTGTGGAGATTCGGTGTGTGTGTGTGCGTGTGTTTCAGGTCGTCCTGTAACTCTTCTCTAATGCCTGCTGCTTTCTCTCTTCCCTTCCTCAGTAGTCTGAGAGCGTGCTGAAGTCTGCTGAGCTTCACCTGTCCAGGGACCATCGCTTGTTGTTCCATGGACTTTCCACCTGCGTGCTGTGGAACCAGCCGTACTGAGAGATGTTTAAAGCTCTGTCGTCCCTGAGAACTTTACGAAGCTCCTCCACCTTCACTGTGATTGCTCTGTGCAGCATTTATATCTACAACTGGATTTCTTTCATGTTCACATGCGTCATGGTTTTGTGCGTTTCGAATAGAGACGCAGTCTCGACCCAGGACTGGTATCGAGTATGGATACTCATGAACAGCTGACAGCAGGTGATACCGCGAGACTGGTGTACGCTGTCGTGCCAACAGGCAGACGGCACGGAATGACAGCGATCTGGACGTATTTCACAAAACAAAGCGGATTGCGAAACTGAGAAGATATAATGAGAAGGAAGTGCAATACGAGTCCGCAACGGAAGAATCACGGGAACAATACGAGCGATTGTTAGCCTCTGCGTTTGCGTTCGTGGTGAAACAGTGAAGCTAACGCAACTGAAGCTCATGTTCACGCACAGGTGTTCAGATTTCCTTCAGCGGACAGATGGTGGAATCTCACCAGGAAGCTGAGCGTCATTCAAACATTCCTAACATAATCCATCCATCGTTACGGACAATCCGTCAGTGTGATGAGTGGAACACGAGTCCAGAACCACCCGGATCCGAACAGACTTCTCCCGTGGCTACGCAGCAGAGTGCAGGCAGGTTGTGGCTCAGGTGGTAGAGCAGGTTTCCACTAATCGTAGGGTCTGAGGTTCGATTCCCGGCCCGTGTGACTCCACATACTGAAGTGTCCTTGGGTGAGACACTGAACCCCAAGTTGCTCCCGATGGCAAGTTAGCGCCTTACATGCAGCTCTGCTCCCATTGGTGCGTGTGTGTGTGTGTGTGTGTGTGTGAGAATGGGTGAATGAGACACAGTGTAAAGTGCTTTGGATAAAAGCGATATATAAGTGCACCATTTACAGAATACAGCGGAATAAGATAAGAAGCTCCAGCGAGAAACAGAACACACACAACCACGCAGCTCGTTACTAAACAGCGGTGAAGCTACGTTCTGTTCCCTCCCTGATGACGAGAGCTCTCCCTGTCCTGGACATGCTTAACATGACATGCCTAAATAAAGACTATTATTCTTCACCCGTTTTCTGTAGCGCTTATCCCATGCAGGGTTGCAGGGAGCCTGGAGCCGATGCCAGGGGACTTGGGGTGGATGCCAACCATCACAGGGCACAATCACACACACACATTCACACACTACGGACAAATCAGCCTACAGCACGTGTCTTTGGACTGGGGGAGGAAACCGGAGAACCCGGAGGAAACCCCGAGGAGAACATGCAAACTCCACACACACACAGGTTGGAGGTGGGAAGTGTGATGTTTGGTACTGATGATGTGTAACGGGGTTTTATCTCAGCCATGTCTCTCCCGAAGCAATAGAACTCCTGCTGTTCATCTTGATCATCATCAGTATTCCAAACACATCTGTACTCCCTACATTCAGTACTCCATATGTTCAGTATTCTGGACATCGGTGCTATGCACACGCCAGTACTGATGATATTAATACTCCCCACAATCAATACTCAGTACTCAGTACACGTCAGTACTCTCTGCATGTGAGTGTACTCCCTACATTCAGTAGTGCACACATATGAGTAGTAGTCTGTACACTTGGGTATTCCTTACACTTTCGGTACACTTTCAATAACATTCTCTATCCTTCAGCGACATTCCCTTATGCCCTAGCGACATTTCCTTATGCCCCAGCGACATTCTCTACCCTTCAGAGACATTCTCTGCCCTTCAGAGACATTCCCTTATGCCCCAGCGACATTCCCTTATGCCCCAGCGACATTCTCTACCCTTCAGAGACATTCTCTACCCTCCAGAGACATTCCCTTATGCCCTAGCGACATTCCCTTATGCCCCAGTGACATTCCCTTATGCCCCAGCGACATTCTCTACCCTTCAGCGACATTCCCTTATGCCCCAGCGACATTCTCTACCCTTCAGAGACATTCCCTTATGCCCTAGCGACATTCCCTTATGCCCCAGCGACATTCTCTACCCTTCAGAGACATTCCCTTATGCTCCAGCGACATTCCCTTATGCCCCAGCGACATTCTCTACCCTTCAGAGACATTCCCTTATGCCCCAGAGACATTCCCTTATGCCCCAGCGACATTCTCTACCCTTCAGCGACATTCCCTTATGCCCCAGCGACATTCCCTTATGCCCCAGCGACATTCCCTTATGCCCCAGCGATATTCTCTACCCTCCAGAGACATTCCCTTATGCCCCAGCGATATTCTCTACCCTTCAGCGACATTCCCTTATGCCCCAGCGACATTCTCTACCCTTCAGCGACATTCTCTACCCTTCAGAGACATTCCCTTATGCCCCAGCGACATTCTCTACCCTTCAGAGACATTCTCTACCCTTCAGAGACATTCCCTTATGCCCCAGAGACATTCCCTTATGCCCTAGCGACATTCCCTTATGCCCCAGTGACATTCTCTACCCTTCAGACACATTCCCTTATGCCCCGGCGACATTCCCTTATGCCCCGGCGACATTCCCTTATGCCCCAGCGACATTCCCTTATGCCCCAGCGACATTCTCTACCCTTCAGAGACATTCCCTTATGCCCTAGCGACATTCCCTTATGCCCCAGCGACATTCTCTACCCTCCTGAGACATTCCCTTATGCCCCAGCGACATTCTCTACCCTTCAGAGACATTCCCTTATGCCCCAGAGACATTCCCTTATGCCCCAGCGACATTCTCTACCCTTCAGCGACATTCCCTTATGCCCCAGCGACATTCTCTACCCTTCAGCGACATTCCCTTATGCCCCAGCGACATTCTCTACCCTTCAGAGACATTCTCTACCCTTCAGAGACATTCCCTTATGCCCCAGCGACATTCTCTACCCTTCAGAGACATTCCCTTATGCCCCAGCAACATTCCCTTATGCCCCAGCGACATTCCCTTATGCCCCAGCGACATTCCCTTATGCCCCAGAGACATTCTCTACCCTTCAGCGACATTCTCTACCCTTCAGCGACATTCCCTTATGCCCCAGCGACATTCTCTACCCTCCAGAGACATTCCCTTATGCCCCAGAGACATTCCCTTATGCCCCAGCGACATTCTCTACCCCCAGAGACATTCCCTTATGCCCCAGCGACATTCCCTTATGCCCCAGCGACATTCCCTTATGCCCCAGCGACATTCTCTACCCTTCAGCGACATTCCCTTATGCCCCAGCGACATTCTCTACCCTCCAGAGACATTCCCTTATGCCCCAGCGACATTCTCTACCCTTCAGAGACATTCCCTTATGCCCCAGAGACATTCCCTTATGCCCCAGCGACATTCCCTTATGCCCCAGCGACATTCTCTACCCTTCAGCGACATTCCCTACCCCCCAGAGACATTCCCTTATGCCCCAGCGACATTCTCTACCCTTCAGAGACATTCCCTTATGCCCCAGCGACATTCCCTTATGCCCCAGAGACATTCCCTTATGCCCCAGCGACATTCCCTTATGCCCCAGAGACATTCCCTTATGCCCCAGAGACATTCCCTTATGCCCCAGAGACATTCTCTACCCTTCAGAGACATTCCCTTATGCCCCAGCGACATTCCCTTATGCCCCAGCGATATTCTCTACCCTCCAGAGACATTCCCTTATGCCCCAGCGACATTCTCTACCCTTCAGAGACATTCCCTTATGCCCCAGTGACATTCCCTTATGCCCCAGCGACATTCCCTTATGCCCCAGCGACATTCCCTTATGCCCCAGCGACTTTCTCTTCAGTAACATTCAGCAAAACATCTTTAGGTACATTCACAAGTATGTTTGTTCTTCACAGACTAAAAAAAATTCCTAATTTCACATTTTTTCTTTAAAAAAAATCTATTTTTCAATAGCAGCACATCTGTCAGTCACACAATTCGTGTAGTATCGCGATATCTGGTTACACACAGCTTCAGAGATACCGTGTAGTATCGCGATATCTGGTTACACAGAGCTTCAGAGATACCGTGTAGTATCGCGATATCTGGTTACACAGAGCTTCAATCAGTGATACCGTGTAGTATCGCGATATCTGGTTACACAGAGCTTCAGAGATACCGTGTAGTATCGCGATATCTGGTTACACAGAGCTTCAGTGATACCGTGTAGTATCGCGATATCTGGTTACACAGAGCTTCAGAGATACCGTGTAGTATCGCGATATCTGGTTACACAGAGCTTCAGAGATACCGTGTAGTATCGCGATATCTGGAAAGAACAATAAAATTAGAACATCGCTAAGAACGGATCAGTTTTATTATCTTATGAAGTAACTCAGATGTACTCTTTTATCTTTTATCCTTTAGTAAAGTCAAGACTTTGAATGTAAACTCTTAATGACTAATAATTACTCGGCATGAGGATTGAGGGGAGATAAATCCCATGATTCCGAGGGAAATGAACGTGAGGTCAGTAACGCTATTTGACAGGCGCGAGGCCAAACACACAGTACACACTATACTCACCGCCCGCGTCTCATTTCTGGAGGTTAAAATAATCCCTGAATGAATGGGAACGCCGCCATGTTACGCTTTACAGCTGTACAAAGTTCTTGACAGAGCTCTTGTTTTTTTCAGCTTGTTTGCATCACAACAGGTCACGAGCTACTTTTTTCCCTACCCGTTTTTCATTAAAACCCCGCCCTCTTGCGCTGGGATTGGCTCGCCGTTTCCCGCCTCCTTCGTTGGATTGGCGCGCGCGGATCTAACCTCGCTCCCTGATTGGACAGTGACGCCAACGTGTTAGGAGTGGCTCACAGCCGTAAATCAGTCAGTAACAACTGGTGACAATAAATAAACAGTCAGTAATATGTAATAATAAAAACCTTTTTTGTTTCTTTGATTTTTTTTAACGACGTTTTCCTTCGACATATTCTTCCTTCTGAAACGTCATCGTGGTCACATGATGAACAGTGGGCAAAATTTATAGATATACAAATCATTCCCCACGCTCACTTCCGCATTTCTTAATTTAGAAATCAGCGCAAAGAGTATCAACACTTCCGGTATGGAAATATCACGTGATATTTTTCGCAGCTGATATGCAGGAAGGTAAGAGGGGTTTTTTTTTATTTAATAAATAAACATATATATATATTTACATATTTACATATTTATAGAAACGGTGAACGATTTTAACATATTAATTATGTGCAAAATTGACCGAAACGCTGATTTATTTATATATGAATTTGTGAAGCTTAAATAAACGAGTAGATCGAGGTGCGCTGCATATAAACATGGCGGAATGCCATAACATAAACATATCATATATATATCAATCAAAATGGCGGAATGTCATCATATTACTGTCATACAGGAAGCTGAACTACAGCTTATTGGTATTTCAAAGAGAAAAGCTGAAAAGGAGGAGATTTGAAACAAAATGGAGTCAGAAGCAGATCTGTCCTGCAGTGAATCTTCACCTGAGAAAGGTTTTACACACACACACACACACACGCTCTCTCTCTCACACATACACACACACACACACATCTGCTCTCTCTCACACACACACACACACACACACACAGACAATAAATCAGCATTAATATGTTTACATTGTATTTGATGTGTGTGTGTGTGTGTGTGTGAGCAGATGTGTGTGCTGTAAGCGAGCCTCAGTATCTGGAGGATTTGGTGTTGGTGAAGGAGGAGTGTGTAGAGAAACTGAGCGAGGGTCTGATCTCACACTACCTCCCAGATCTACAGCGTTCCAGAGATACAATGCAGGAACTCACGTAATACACACACACACACACACACACACACACACACACACACACAGAGACGAGCAGGCAGAGTCTAACCTGCTGCTAATAATATTTATCTCTCTGTCAGACAAAACCAAGTCGTCCTGCTCGACACCCTGGAACAGGAAATAACCAAGTTTAGAGAGTGTAACGCCATGATCGATGTCAATGATCTGGTAAAGCTCTCTCTATTTACACACACGCACACGCACACACACATATTGTTTGGTCAGTGACATCCAGGAATGAAATTGCCTCTGGGTGTGTAGATGACTTATATTAATGTGTGTGTGTGTGTGTGTGTGTGTGTGTGTGTGTGTGTGTAGTTCACAGAGGCTAAAGTGTATCACAGTAAGCTGGTGAACATACGCAGAGAGATGATCAGCCTGCATGACAAAACGTCCAAACTGAAGGTCAGATATGTACTGTTTTACACACACACACACACACACACACACACACACACACACACAGACACACACACACACACATCTGCTCTCTCACACACACACACACACACACACACACACACACAGAGAAACACACTAGTGTGTGGATGTTGGAGATTTTAAACTCTGCTAGCTGATGATGTCACAATCTGCGGTGGAGCAGCTGACCAATCAGCAGCTTCGATTTAATCTCACACTTGCACGGCACAAGTGCACACTAGTGCCCCTTCTCTCTCTGTCTATCTCTTCTCTCTCTATCACTCTATCTATATTGGTCTCTCTTTTTCTCCTTTTCCCTCTTTCTTTCGTTCTTTTCAGCTCTTTGACCGTACAGTGTTGTCTTTTAATTAGTGATAAATTTGTTGTGTGTGTCTGTGTGTGTGTGTAGAAGCGAGCTCTGAAGATACAGCAGCAGAAACAGAAGGAGGCCCTGGAGCGAGAGCAACAGAGAGAGAAAGAGCTGGAGAGAGAGAGACAGCTCATCGCCAAACCAGCCAAACGCACCTGAACGAACACGCACGCACACACACACACACACACACGTGTACATATGACTTGTCAGTGTTTAATTGAAGTGCATGTGTGTGACAGATTCAGGACACACCGATGTGAGATGTTGTCTTATTAGGATTTATTCAGACAAGAGAAAAATGTCCCTCCATCATTCGTCTCTCTTTCTCCTGATCCGCGCTGCTTTCTCTCACACGTTCTCTAGAACAGAACAGAAGTGTGTGAGTGAGTATGTGGGAAAGATGAATCTGAATTTCTGACCTCGGACTCTGAAGAAAGCCTCCCCTCGACCGCGAGCTCAGAACATGACGGCCGCCGTCACACGGTCAGCAGTTTACTGATTACTGTAAAGAGTTAAACACTGAGTTCATGCACACATCGTTACCTGCTTCGCTTTTTATCATAGACGAGTCTGTGTGTTTTTCTTCAGCTCCAGCTCAGACGTCCCTGTTCAGCGTGTTTATTTCTGCAGCTTGACGAAGATCAGACGGTGTAGTTAGGACAGGTTCAGGGGGTTTCGACTAGTTTTCTGCAAAAAGAAAGCACAAATAAACTCCACATGTTGCGTCACATCTTCTGAAAGAAGCCGCAGAAAAACGGCAACTATCGCAAAAAAGTGTGTAATGCAGTCAGGAGCAGAACTCTGTTTGGCCACTAGGTGGCGGCAGAGGTCTGCAATCAGCATGTGACGCGTTTACACAAATACTTCACATTTATTACATTAATTTATACATAGTCACCAGTTTCTCTCTCATTTATATTTAATTATATAAATATATTGTGTTTGTGTGCTTCTCAGCACGTTTTGTTTTGTGTAAACATTTACTGTACCTGAGAAATTCTCAGTAAATAAAGGATTTTGCTTCTAAAGCGCTTTGTGACTGTAATTCTGTAAATAATGTTAATGCTGAGTCAGGTACAGAGAGGCACAGCACGTGCTTACTCGTTATGTTTACTGGATAATGTCAATATTAGATTATCATGGGCGTGGCTTCACATTTTCTGCAGCGTGTTACTATTCTGTGATCAAGTATATTCACAAGCTCCTAATTAATCATGGAGAAGAATCACTGCTTCATCATCAACATCTCTGACATCCATCCATCTATTCATCCATCCATCTATTCATCCATCTCTGACATTCATCCATCTATTCCTCCATCCATCTCTGACATCCATCCATTCATCCATCTATTCCTCCATCCATCTCTGACATCCATCCATCTATTCATCCATCCATCTATTCCTCTATCCATCTATTCCTCCATCCATCTCTGACATCCATCTATCTATTCATCCATCCATTCATCCATCCATCCATCTCTGACATCCATCCATCCATTCATCCATCCATCCATCCATCCATCTCTGACATCCATCCATCCATCTATTCATCCATCTATCTATTCATCCATCTATTCATCCATCTATCTATTCATCCATCCATTCATCCATCCATCCATCCATCTCTGACATCCATCCATCTATTCATCCATCCATCTATTCATCCATCCATCCATCTATTCCTCCATCCATCTCTGACATCCATCCATTCATCCATCTATTCATCCATCCATCTCTGACATCCATCCATCTATTCATCCATCCATCTATTCATCCATCTATCTATTCATCCATCCATTCATCCATCATCCATCTCTGACATCCATCCATCCATCCATCTATTCATCCATCTATCTATTCATCCATCCATTCATCCATCCATCCATCTCTGACATCCATCCATTCATCCATCTATTCATCCATCCATCTATTCATCCATCTATCTATTCATCCATCCCTCCATCTATTCATCCATCCATCTATTCATACATCTATCTATTCATCCATTCATTCATCCATCCATTCATCCATCTCTGACATCCATCCATCCATCCATCCATCCATCCATCCATCCATCCATCTATTCATCCATCCATCTATTCATCCATCTATCTATTCATCCATCCATTCATCCATCCATCCATCCATCTATTCATCCATCCATCTATTCATCCATCTATTCATCCATCTATCTATTCATCCATCCATCCATCCATCCATCCATCCATCCATCTATCCATCTCTGACATCTGTAATCGAATTCGCAAAATAATTCTTAATTAGAACATAAAGACAGTTTTAAAGGTAAAAACGAGCCAAAATAATAATGGTTAATTATATAACATTTTATTTTTATTCCCAAATGTCGAGTTTATAAAATGATACACGTCTATAATCATTTATTTCATCTATTTTGATGTTTTATATTATATCACTATTTAAATATTATAAAAACGTCTGCTTGTAATATGTCCTGTTCATAGTGTGTTAATAAAGCATTTATAAACAATAATTAATAAACAAGCGTTTATAAACACACACACACATGGAGGAGGAGCTTAGACTTCTGTACAGGTTCTACCATGCGTGTTTTTTTATTAAGTTAGAGAGAGAAGAAAGAGAGAGAATAAAGAGAGAGAGAGAATAAAAGAGAGAGAATAAAGAGAGAGAGAGAATAAAGAGAGAGAGAGAATAAAAGAGAGAGAATAAAGAGAGAGAGAGAGAATAAAAGAGAGAATAAAGAGAGGGAATAAAGAGAGAGAGAGAGAGAGAGAATAAAGAGAGAGAGAATAAAGAGAGGGAATAAAGAGAGAGAGAATAAAAGAGAGAATAAAGAGAGGGAATAAAGAGAGAGAGAGAATAAAGAGAGAGTATAAAGAGAGAGAGAGAATAAAAGAGAGAATAAAGAGAGGGAATAAAGACCTTGGCTCTGCGGCCTGGACGTGAACGTGCCTTGGCTCTGCGGCCTGGACGTGGAGGTGCCTTGGCTCTCGGACGTAACTGGGCTCTCGGACTCGGACAGGGACGAAACTGGGCTCTCGGTCTTGGACAGGGACGAAACCGGGCTTGCGGACTCGGACAGGGACCCAATGGGGCTCTCGGACTCGGACAGGGACCCAACTGGGCTCTCGGACTTGGACAGGGATGAGACAGGGCCGTCAGGCGAAGACAGGAACCCAACGAGGCTCTTGGACTCGGACAGGGACCCAACTGGGCTCTCGGACTCAGACAGGGACAAGACAGGGCCTTCAGGCGAGGACAGGGATCCAACGGGGCTCTCGGACTCAGACAGGGACAAAACCGGGCTCTCGGACTCGGAAAGGGACAAAACCGGGCTCTCGGACAGGGACCCAACGAGGCTCTTGGGCGCGGGCACATAGGAAACAGGGCTCTCGGACACGGGCTCGTGGGACACGGGGCTCTCAGGCCCATGGGAAACGGGGCTCTCGGGTGCGGGCACGTGGGAAACGGGGCTCTGGTGCGCGGGCCCGTGGTAAACGGGGCTCTCGGGCGTGGGCCCGTGGGAAACGGGACTCTCGGGCACGGGCCCGTGGGAAACGGGACTCTCAGGCACGGGCCCATGGGAAACGGGGCTCTCGGGCATGGCCTCACGCAGTTGTAGCTGTTTATATATGGCGATCTTACGCTCAAGGTCCTCCAGACCCTGGGTGATGCGTTCTTGGAGCTCCATACCAAAGAAACATAGGAACCATCAGACAGTCAAAACATTCAGAAACAATAACGCGCAACCTTGTGCAGATAACTCAGAACTTAAATAAGCCACATAAGGCAAGCTAACTGAAAACACCTGACGCGACTCGTCAATACTTCCGGCATGCAACCACGTCATAGGGTCACATGACCGGGCAAAGTCTAAGGCGTGGCGCCCTCTGCTGGTTGAGGCATGACAGAGGGATTAAAGGGAGAATAAAGAGAGAATAAAGAGAGATAATAAAGAGAGAAGAATAAAGAGAGGTGAATAAAGAGAGAGAGAATAAAGAGAGAGAGAATAAAGAGAGAGAGAATAAAGAGAGAGAATACAGAGAGAGAGAATAAAGAGAGAGAATAAAGAGAGAGAGAGAATAAAGAGAGAGAATAAAGAGAGAGAGAGAATAAAGAGAGAGAATAAAGAGAGGGAATAAAGAGGGAGAGAATAAAGAGAGAAGAAAGAGAAAATAAAAGAGAGAATAAAGAGAGAGAGAGAATACAGAGAGAAAATACAGAGAGAGAATAAAAGAGAGAGAGAGAATAAAGAGAGAGAGAGAATAAAGAGAGAGAATAAAGAGAGAGAGAGAATAAAAGAGAGAGAGAATAAAAGAGAGAGAGAGAATAAAGAGAGGGAATAAAGAGAGAATAAAGAGAGAGAGAGAATAAAGAGAGAGAGGGAATAAAGAGAGAAGAAAGAGAGGGAATAAAGAGAGAGAATAAAGAGAGAAGAAAGAGAGAGAGAATAAAGAGAGAGAGAATAAAAGAGAGAGAGAGAGAATAAAGAGAGAGAGGGAATAAAGAGAGAAGAAAGAGAGGGAATAAAGAGAGAGAATAAAGAGAGAATAAAGAGAGAGAGAATAAAGAGAGAGAATAAAGAGAGAGAGAGAATAAAGAGAGAGAATAAAGAGAGAGAGAATAAAGAGAGAGAGAGAATAAAGAGAGAGAATAAAGAGAGAAGAGAATAAAGAGAGAGAATAAAGAGAGAGAGAATAAAGAGAGAGAATAAAGAGAGAGAATAAAGAGAGAGAATAAAGAGAGAGAGAATAAAGAGAGAGAGAATAAAGAGAGAGAATACAGAGAGAGAGAATAAAGAGAGAGAATAAAGAGAGAGAGAGAATAAAGAGAGAGAATAAAGAGAGAGAGAATAAAGAGAGAGAATAAAGAGAGAGAGAGAGAATAAAAGAGAGAATAAAGAGAGGGAATAAAGAGAGAGAGAGAGAGAGAGAATAAAGAGAGAGAGAATAAAGAGAGGGAATAAAGAGAGAGAGAATAAAAGAGAGAATAAAGAGAGGGAATAAAGAGAGAGAATAAAATAATAATAATAATA
>JAFFST010027155.1:7368-21768 GCA_022414735.1 Noturus placidus
CAACACGTAGGCGTAAGGAGGTGATCCGCTTGTCGACTGATGTAAACTTCAACATAACGCCGCTCACCCGGGGACTTGTGACTATCCCCACACCCACCCGGCACCTCACACCCTGGTCAACTCCAGAGTAGAATGTAGTCCATCCCCTATACAGGAGTACGGTTCCAGAACCGAGACTGTGCGTTGAGGTAAGCCCCAACAGATCTAACTTTGTCCTAGAGAAAGAAATTCAGTTCATCAGATTACTCTTCTCATATTGATCACAATCCACATATTACATTAAGATTCCACCCATTACTGCAGTCACCATTTTCATTTTTTTCGCTATGGCTTGTTCAAATTTTGTCCAATTACCAACGTTGGCTCAGATGATCAGTGTACAGAGCCGCACAAAATGACTGAATATGATTTTGATGTTCATATGTCTTCAAAAGTTATATCTCAAATTTAACAATGTTGACCAAAAATTGGATCAGAGGCTGTATCTTTGCCACACTTTGATCAATTGTAACAAAACTTCATCACCAGCATGACCTGAGGCTGCATGTTGGATGTGAGAACAGCACCACCTACAGGTCTTGAGATTTGAAAAAACGACCATTTTTTTCTTATAATTTGAATAGTTTCTCTGAAAATTATGATATTGGTGTCTACGGATTCATTGGGTTATGGCCAATCAGGAGACACCAATTTTGCCAGAATCGGACGAACTGCCTGTCTGCCATTTTAAAATTTGACTTATATTGTAATCTCTTTTAAAATATTTCACATATCAGCACAAAATTTGGTAGGGATTGTTCAAAGCATGTCCTCTAGGTACCTGAGAAATTTTTAACACCGCACCACCTAGTGTTCTAGAGAGAAGTTTTTATTTTAAAAGAACCCTTACGAAAATTAGCTCAGATGATGAGTGCCCAAAGTTGACAACAGAATTTAGATTTTCATATTTGTTCAAAAGTTATGATCCAGTATCTGTTAACATTCTAACTAATCATTTTGTGTAATGGTAAATGGCGCACTTATATAGCGCTTTTATCCAAAGCGCTTTACACTGTGTCTCATTCACCCATTCACTCACACACCAATGGTAGCAGAGCTGCCATGCAAGGTGCTAGATTGCCATTGGGGCAACTTAGGGTTCAGTGTCTTGCCCAAGGACACTTCGGCATGTGTCAGCCGGGCCGGGAATCAAACTGACAACCCTACGATTAGTGGACAACCCGCTCTACCAACTGAGCCACAGCCACCCTGTTCAGCCGTGTGTTCATTCTCACCTCGGAAGCTCTCCTCAGCATCAAAACAAATGTACATTCTCTGTGTGGTGCACTGTGATAAATGACAAGCACCAATTCTGAAAGTGCTGGGTTTAGTTAATGTGTGGTGCAAGTTCTTAAAAGTTTGTGTACTGTATCTTTCGGTTCCTTTCTTTTGTGAATATACATTTCAACCTCTTGGCATGCAATTAAATGCCTCTGTTAATTTCCTGTTCAAACTTATTCTCAGCTGTGCTTCTGAACCTATCATTTGTTCATTCATGTACATTCTATTTCTCCTGTTCGTGCTCTTCAGGCTCCACATTGAGCATTTGGTGCTTGGCCCCGTTAAACACTGCATGTAGCTTTAATTATTATTATTATTATTATTATTATTATTATTATTATTATTACTAGTAATCTTACTACCTCCAGGCACATTTGTTATTGCCACAGTTTAAAGATAAATAATAATAATAATAATCATTATATACAACCCATTCAAATATTTTATTACTGTTCTTACAATCCAGTTATTAGGACAATGTCTTTTTAAGGCACTTGCAGGTAATTATGCATGTAGTTCAGATGTTGATCTACACAGGCTTTAGTAACAATATAGCACTCTGTATCAAAACAAAACATAATTTATAATGCCTCACATCCTCTCTGTCTCAAAAGAATATCAGGTTTTACTCTGCTTGCTTTTTAAGCAAATACAGTTCATACCAGTGGGGGAAATTAAGATTGCCGGTTCATGTCCGATCCAGTTCTGGAAACTGCAATGAAGAATGTCAGTTTTTTGGTGGGACATCCGAAGCCACAATTGCTTGGAATATTTATGCCATAACCAAATACAGTAAGCAAAAATGACAGCTTACAGCATGCATGCAGACATCTCAAACCATCAGGAAATCAGAACTGGCACTCTTCTTCCGCCCTGTTCCAGCTTTGCTCCAAACTAAACATGAAGACTGTGTAACAGCTTTACAGTTTCCTGTTTCACAGACGAAAAATAAATGTTAATTCTTTACCATCCTGTATGAGTTCATCACTGACAATATGGTACACTGTCATTCCCTTGCTATCTACACAATCCTGAATTGGTTCATTTTCTTATTTCAAAAGCCCTTGCACACTCTCATGCTCATGATATCCTAGAAAAATATCTCTTTGTTAGCATATATGTCTACAGTAAAGGTTGTGAAAATAAACAGGAAACCCTCCTTTATGAAGCTGATAACATAAAGGCTATCAAACACTTTTTTTTTTATTTCATTGGAACCGTACAAGTTGCAAGTCATGCTTTATTAAAGTGCAGTTACTGTGGTGCAGCAGTTTCAATTCTTTGCAGTCTTTTCAATACAGAGGCAGAAAAAAAGCCATCTTGCCTCTCCATATGTTTCTCCATCGCCATGTAATCTACCCTTGATGTAGGCGAGAAACCAGAAAAATGTGCAGAATGCCCAAGTGTGTCAAGTAAACTTGTTCCCAAATGGCCAGAGTGCGTTCTTGCGTTTTTCTGGTCCTCCTTGTGTCAATATGTACAAAGATGTACAGAAATATCAGTTCAGCTTCTGGTGGTGTTCTTTCAACCAAAAAAGTTCATAATCAGCATGTTTAATCCCACAAGAACCACAGTTTCCATCAAGTAGCTTTGGTGAGCTGGGCAACAGCGGTTAATCCACTTTTGCTGCTGATTTGTATGGTGACCAAGGTTGACCTCTGATTTCTGGCTGTTGGCCAAGCACTGCACCAACGGCGTCTGGTAGGAGGTGGCTCGTTTGTCGGGATGGTCAGGACTGGAGCCGTCACTGGGCCGCTGGCCGTTGTAGAGCAAGTAGCGACCGTGAATGTCCTGCTCCATGTGAAAGAGCTCATACTCTGTGTGTGGGAGGTGGATCCCCAGCGCCACGCAGCCATTGGTCAATGTCACGTCCTGTTCCACTCCAATCTGCCACGAGCCTTGAGCACCACATTCATTCCCATGAAAGATGTTCAGGAGAGATGTAGTGCCCGGGTCCATCGGTACCACCCGCATGTGGTTCACTAAAACCAGACAGACCGAGTTAGATAATATTATCCATATTTCATTTTACACTGATGTATAGATTAAATATGAATTCCTTTTGACTTATCAGTAGGATTGTTGGGTCCCCCGTACTAGGCAATTTTTGTTCTGTGGGGTACCTTGTCTAGTCAGGGCCTTGAAAACTCTGTATCTTGTCAAAAAAGGGGAGTTGATGCCTCACAGTCCCTAAAAGTGTACTTTCAAATTAGGTTGAACTAACTAACAAAATTTACCCATACTTACCTTTAAACACAAACTCAGTTCCCCCCATAACGTGTGTGGAGTGCACGCCGTGGCTGTACCTCCCTCTGGCAAAGATGCTGAACGTTGGGTGCTTGCAGACGGGATCTGAGTAGTGATAGTAGTGACCCTCCCATGTGTTGTTGTTATCATGGAAGATGAAATGTCTTGTGAGGAATAGTGCGTCTGGCCGAACTTCGCATCGCTGGGAAACCCACTGGCCATGCAGGTCTACAGTGAGCTCTGCCCGTGGCGGCAGGATTGGAGGGCGGAACTCGTCCGAGCGCGAGATGATCCGACACGCGATGCAGTTCTGCTCGTGACTCTGAAGGTGGGAAGGTGGAGAAAGAGAGATCAGAACTGAAATCTAACAAAGAAATTAAATCTTTTACCAATTTAGCAGCTAGAATTGCTTTCTTTTGAGCATGCTGGCAACAATGATCCTTAGTTTAAAGGCATTAAATGGTATGCATAGGCATGGTGGTAATTTCCAGAAATATTTTCAAGATTCAGAAATGCTGGATGATTACAAAAGACGCTCAAGTATTTAATGATCTACCAGAATAAGAAGGCACAATTATATCTGGAGACACATTTTTTCCCAAAAGAACTGTAAATTCATCCTGACTCTGCATTTTGTTTTTATTAAGCTAATTTATATGATGAACACTTTTTAACACTTTTGCATAACATTGTGACTTACACTGACTTACAAATGCAGGCCATGTGGGTGATTATCACATATTCAAGAATTACAATACATTTGCGTGAGAAAAATATTGGAAATCCTATTTAATCACAACACCAGTAACTGCAGTTTTTATAAACTCCAGATAACCAACAAAGACAATGTCTAACACGTGGATACTGAATGGAAGGAAAGTCTAAAGGCTTTTTACATAACTAAACATTCTAAACACTAACTAAGAATGAAAGAGATATGAGAGACAAGTTACATGCTAATTTTATCTAACTTTTACTTTTTGGATTCCTGTGGTATCCATGAACCTATACAACAAGTACAAATTCTTCACTGTGAAAAGTAGTCCCATATCTGAAAAGGTAGCTTTAGAGCTTAATCTACAGATACTTGTGACATAAGAATTCATGAAAGCAGAAGTATCAATATTTTTAACAATAATATCTTAGCAGGCAGACAGAAAAAAATTCCTAATCTAAACTGAAATGGTGGAAAAGATGACTGTTTTTTTTTAAGCCAAGCATCAGTAAAATAAAATAAAATGAAAAAACAAGGCAAAAGTTCCACTTTTTCAATGATCACTACTTAATAATAAGCAGGTCCATAATTTTTCTGGACAAAGATACCACAGTTGCACCCACTTGTTTTATAATAGCTGAAAAGAGTGTGGCTAGTAAATTCTCAGGTCAAAGGTCACCAGTGCAAAAAGTGAAATTAACTGCTACCAAAAACTAGTGTGTGCCCTTAAGGTCTTCGGGTCCTTTCCCCTGAGTGATTTGGCTTTTCTGGGATTTTATTGGTGTTTGCATTGCTACTTTAGCTTTTTCAGGTGGCTCCTGTATTGCAGTAGGAAGGAATCAAATATCGTAAATGCTAAAGCTATACTGTAGGATTTGCCACCTCCAAGAAAAAGCATTGTAACTATGTTTCCCATAAACATCAGTTTATTTCTGCATCTGCCTTTAGACATCTTTTATAACAGAGTTTAAAGAAAATGGGTTATCTGTTGTTTTCTCAAAAAATGGAAATGTTAATATTCTAGTCCATGTTTCTCACATTTTAAAAGGGGGTCGTCTATATATTATGTCATCAAGGAGGGGGGGAGGGGGGGTGAAGGGTACGATGACGTCTGATGACGACGGGGGAGGGGGGTTCACGGACGTGATTACGTCATCAATGTATTTGCATCTTCCCCGTGTTTAGTGTCACCACTGTCACGTTCATCATTTACTTATTTACTTACTGAAATATTTGCAAATTGCCAAAATAACAAACAAACAAACAGAAATACTGACGTCGCACGCACATCCTGTGGTGTATTATACGCCACAGGATGTGCGTGTGACGTCAGTATTTCTGTGGTATTTTAACAAAGTACAAAATATTAGGAGATAATTCCCGACCACACATGGCAGCCCCAGACCCCCTAAAAGTAGAAAAGTAAAAGTGTACATCTAAGATGATGATGTCATCATGGGGGCAGGGGTAAAGGGCCTGATGACGTTAGGAGGGGGGGTTTAAAAATGGCTGAAAATTTGATGACGTAATATATGGACGACCCCAAGAATATGAAAGAATATGTGTCAAAGTTATGGTCAAACAAAACTGGCCCACATGTTTAGACTTTACAAGCAAACAGACTGTGAAACAGGATCATTAGTCTTTGTTCAAATGCTTAAACAGGCTGTAGTGTCTATCAGACCCATGCCAGTGTGTGTCCAAAGGATTATATGTTCGGTCTGGGAGAAGAAAAACAGTTTTGACTAGAGAGCTGGACATGTCTTCCTTTACGCTTATTTTATTTGGTATTTTATTTTATTTTATGGAATGGCAGTAAATGGTGTGCGTGTTTTCTTTCCTCAAGCAAATATTTAATGATGTGCTAGAACAAGGCGTCTCTACTCGGTACAGACGCCAACACAGGAAAAAATGGAAAGAAAAGAAAAGACAGACCGCATGTGTGGACAAGATGTGTTCACCCCATCCCACTGATGAACATTTCAGTTGATGAAACCCTTTTCTTCTGGCTAACCTCAGGCTTAACAATGCAACACATCTGTCAACATGTCGCACTCTCTCTTCCTGTCTCACTCTGCCTGACCCCAGTTTCTCTTTCATTTAGCCAAGTCTATCCAAAGTCATTTGGAAGTTGTGATTACTGTAGTTAAAAACACCACATAAGAAAAACGACGTATATTTTCCTTTCTGCACCATTAAAACACGATAACGCCAACATCTCATTTGGGCGCTGACTTACCCAGTTGTGCCAAACAATTAACAATTGACACTACTTGCAAACTGGTCCAAACTGGTTTGGGATGGGACAATGGAAAGCAGTGGCAGAGGAATGGGAAACGAGGGGAAAACAGTTGTGACCGCCACTGGCCTCTGCTCAGGCTGCTCTGATCCACCCAATAACCACAAATGAACAGAGTGGCACTCTCGAATCCTCTGAAAACAGATCCGGAGCTGGGCATGAGCAGCTATTTGCAATTTATGGCTTGAATTGTCATTACAGCAATAAAAGATCAAAAAAAAAAAAAAAGGAAGGAAGGATCCCTCCTCCTGTGGATGGCAGAATTGTTAATTAAATGTCTTTTATTCATGGTTCTGCCATGTTTGGCTGATGTGGTCACAATACATCAAAGTGTAGACCAAATCGTTAGGCTTGATTAGAATGAAAATGAGTGCCACATGCTTCAGTGCTCATTTACAGTGGTTGTTCTTTTTTTTCTCCTTGGCTTAGTCTTTAGAGCAACTCTTGTTTGGAATTCCATGCGGCTGGATTGTGTAAACCGTTTTTTTTTTTTATGTTGACATCGTTTCTGTCAGGAGGGCTTTCTGTCTCATTTAAGCAGATCTGAAATTATACCAGACTTAAAAAAAAGTTAGTCTTTTTAAATGCAGAATGTTTTCCATATATTAAAAAAACAATTCCTTTTACTGTACAGTTCCTGTGTCCAAGGCCAGTCTGCTTGTTCTTTGCTGTGTCTCTGAAGGATCCCATGTCAAACACTTGAAAGGTGTTATATTCTGTAAACTCAAAGGCCAGACTTGAATAAGGCTTTTATTTTCATATTGTGGACAAAGACAGAAGGAGAGCGATAGCTGAGAAACGGAGAACTTTCCAAAACTACCCCAGTCATGCATGAAATCAGACCCAGAATGTGTTTGCTGGAATAATTCATACGGCCGCGCAAATTCTACAGATACCACATGTTGAGTGCTCTGGGAGATAGGATAGAATTCGCCTTTCGTGTCCTTGCATGGAGGAGCTTAACACTGCAAAGCTTGTCGCTGGAAAAAACATCTGATCACTGTTCCCACCCTGTTTGTACATCACTGACTCTATACTGATCTGTAAAACGTTAAATCATCGAAATCATCTGATACAAGGATTGGTTTATTTAGACAGCTGTTTAATGTGGGGCTAGTGAATGATGTGTCCTGTGCTATGACATGTATCCAAATGAGACAACTGCTGGACAGGAATGCACACACTTGTCTTCGGGGATAAAGAGACAGACAATGTGAGTGATTGTGAAGGTCTAGAGTATGAGCCAAAGTGTAAACCAACTGAAATGCTCATCAAAGCTCAAATCAGGGCAATTTCACTGTTGATTTATTTTGAGTGTTTGACATGGCAACAGCAGTGCCAAAGTGTGGTGAACAAAAACCAGTGTTTCTAAAGTTTTATTGAGAACTTTGATCTTGCAGTGGGTTCATTTTATTGAGATAAACAGACTGAAGTGGTTGACACGTAACTATGCTTAAAAGTAAAAAAAAAAATAAAAACATAAAAAATAATAATAAAAAAACGTCCTGTCTAAAGCAATCCTAATGATTCATTTGAAGCAAAGTTGTGAGTTCCTATATATATATAATCATGTCTTTATATGAAGTTAAATGACTAAATGATACTAAAACCACAGCTGGTTGCCTGTTCCCTCCAATTTCTGTGTCAACAGCTGGGGAAGGCATACTTTCCACTTTTACTCATACACTCACAGACACGTACATATGATTTCAATCTGATTTACAATATTAAAATCATTTCATGCACTCCTCGACTCATGTCTAGTCACGAAGTTCTCAAATCAGCTTCCAGCATTTTTATATGCACATATGGAAAAGTGCACGAATGTACATATAGGCACTCATGTACACATACACACACACACACACACACAAACACATACACACACTGACCTTAGCATTCTGGAGTGGCGGCTGATAACTGGAGGGCCTGTGGCTCATCCTCTGGCTCAGCTCAGTATTGATATCACCTAGAAAGAGCTCCTCCACGGCCTGCTCCATGTTCCTGTTCACGTATTGCTTCTCAACACGCAACAGCTGCAGCTCGTGCATGGCGAAGTTCAGGCCATGAGAGCAGTTGCAGCTTCCTTCCTCGATACACAACTCATAACTTATGTTTGGCTCCAAGGAGGCACCTTTCATTCCCTCGCAGTTCTGTGCCAAACGCCTGCTGAGCTCCTTTGCCGTACCCGTAGAGTGACATACCACCTGGATTATGGGTAGAAAGGTAAGAAAGCACTCATAACATCCCGCATACATAACAATAAACCTTGGCCACAGTCTCTGATTGGCTAAACATCGGCTAAAGTCTGATTGAGTAAGCAAAACATGGTATATATGACGAAAAAAAGTGTATTAATATCTGAAACAATAGACGTGGAGGAAAACCCCCACTGGTGGTCTGACTTGCCTTAATTTTGTATATTGTTGCTTTATATAACATTAAATATCATTAAACCCTGCAACAGAAAGGTGAATATTCACTAAATTAGTCTGAGCAACAATATGTACCATTCTCTCTCATATTTACAAAGGACACCTAATTAGGATTCCTCTGTCAGGAGGAAACCTATTGTTATTGTTAGTATTCTTCTTATCCTTCTTCTGCTTCTTATTATTCTCATTATCTCCCTAAAGTTCCCAATAACTTAAGATCTAAATAGTAAAAAGTTTTTAAATTTGGCACATTGATACTACAGGCCAGTGACTCCCACACCACAAATAGCCCACATGAGCCCATAGATGACGCTACAGGCCATGCACAAATCTATGTGATTTTCCCTCTGCCCCATAAGTCCAAAATGTCTGAAAATTGGTATACATGCCTTATTTCTCATGGGGAAGAAAAAAGCCATGATAGATATTCTGGTATATTGATCATTTGTCTAAAACTACAAAAAGTCTTCTCCTCAGGAACCGTAGGTCCAACTGACTTGAACTGTGGTACATATGTGTGGGAAAACATGTCCTTCTATAGGGTGATAAGCAGTAAGGAATCAAATATAAATTGGCATAACTAATTACATATTGGTAAATTGACAACTAGTTCTTGTGTCCATAAATCAATGGAACATTAACCTATGGACTTGATCTGTGCCACACACAAAGACGACACTACGGTATATTACCATGTGTGAGGGCAAAGTCTTATCTCCAAAAACAATGGCATTAAAAGGAATAATAATTTATCGCTAATGCTAAAATAATGCTTTACACATCCAGTAGTCATAAAACAGATACTCTGATTCAATCACCAGTTTATATGAAGACTCTTCAGAATGTTGAGTAGCAAATCTGAGAAATGGGTGAATGTACAATGAAAAAAAGATTTATTGTGAATATCTGAAATATGCATGCTTGGCTAAATGCTATTACACTCTGCCAGTGGATGTCTCCCTTCCTCTACAGTCCACACATGCCCCAAAATTCTTAGTGACTCCTGATTTTTCTCTACAATGATCATTTGTGGAAAACTACAAAAATAAACTTAAAATCTTCCATTGATCCAGATGCATTGAAATGTATCTGTGGGATACATTTCTCTACCATGTAAATTTTGAAATGGTCCACAATCTTGAGGAGGAATCCGCCATTGCTGCTTGCAGCTATATTTAGAAATGTTTATGTAAAATCCCCATCTACCCGTAGACTATAGCAGATTATTAATGGTGTTACAGATTTCCTTATGACAGTGTACCATCATGCTGTCTCACCTGAATGCGGTGGATGTGGTAGTCAGCCTCTGTGCCACCACGAATAACCCATGAAGTCTGGCGCATTCGCACAAGACCCTGGATCACCAGCGTGTATGTGGGCACCGTGCAGTGGTTGTTGGCATAGTAGAACTGGTGGGCCTGAAATGTGTGGTTGTTTTGGAAGTGGTAGAGGCGAGTGATGAATTCCGGGCCTGGACGTACCTCGCAGCTGCCATAGCAACCGGAAAATGAAGGGAGGAAGTAAGTTATGGAGGGTTAGAAAGGAAGCTAGAACTAAGTGTACAAGCACACATGTTTCTATTTTCTATCAGTTGTATGAAGTCATAAAATATACCATTAATGCACAATTAAAAACTGTTTAAAATATACACGTAAGAGACTAGATGTGATCTCTGAAAATTGATGGCTGATATTGTTATTGATATTTTTTTCTTCAATAATATTTTTTTTCAAATAGTAAAATATTACATTTTAATGATTTTTTTTTAAATTATTATTTATTTCACTGTGAAGGCACTGTCAATGGACAACTTTGAAAGATAAGTTTGTTGGAAAATAATTTCTTTATTATTTAGTCAAAAAAATATCATGTAAAAATATTTTACACCATAAAAACATTTTTCACTATTTTTCCCTTAAAATCTAACGTGATAATCACAATTTTGGGAAACTCTTCTGTAATATCCTATTCATTACGAACAGGAATGAAAGCAGATAATCTAGAAACAGAGATTTTTGATTATGAATTTAGAATAATTTCTTTTTTTTTTGTTGAGAATAATGGATTTAAAAAACATTTTTTGTTGTGGTTCCACTATAGTTACAGTATATCTGGAAAATGATTGTCTTGACCAAATTGTCATTATTACCTAAAATTATTTCCACAGAATAAGCAATCATTCTAGCTAAAAAAAAAAACAGCAAGTGAACCTCTTTATATTGCGAGTTACATAATGCCCAAGTCTTTGCCAGACTGTACCATAAAATATTAATGTTCCAAACAAACAGTGAAAGCCAATGTCGGCTAGATATTCCTTACATAATCCATAATTTTCTTCATTATCTGTATGGCATTAAGCATCTATTTTCACATTCAGTACTTTTCACTATTAGATTTGATCTCAAGTCACATGCTCACCTGGTAGAGACCCAGAGGCCATCTATGTTAGGGGGCATCGGAACAGTAACACGTGCTCCATTATGGAGACGCTTTAGCATGTGCTGGCACTGCGTGTCTTTGTGCGGCCAGCTCAAACTCTTCTCCAGAGCCAGACGAGGTGATCGAGCATCTGCGACATACAGAGATGAACCCACTGTCCAGCCTGCTGAACACACACCCACATTAAAGACATGCTTAGCCCTCTGCCTTTTTTGTATTATTTTAAGTCATAATCTTAAATGTTATAAAATAAAGCACTGGTTATTAAGTGGGATGTACTGACTTTGATTCTATACACTCACTTCAGTGGGATCTGGAATTTTATGCACAACAGTCTAGTGTTTACAAACTAGAGTTTACACAAAATGGTGTGGAAAACAAAAACATTGAGTGAGGAGCAGTTCTGAGGGCAGAAACACTTTGATGAGAGAGAGAGCAGGGGAGAATGACCAGACTGGTTTGCACTGATAGGGAGGCTGTCTCAAACAGCCACTCTTTACAACTGTGATGAGCAGAAAAGCATCTCAGGAAGCAGGACATGTCACAGCCAAGAATCTGAGGCCACAGTGGGTACAGATTCACCAAAATTGGACAGCTGTAGATTTGAAAAATGTCACCTGGTACTTTTCCAATCTTCAGAGGAGTTCTAACACTTAATGGCAGACCACAGTGGCCCACTGATAGACTCTTTCATATTGATTTCCCAGTCCCACTCTTGTGATGATTCAAAAATGTGAGTTGGAAAGTATTGAGTTTTGAAAGGTGTGGACGACCAGCTATTAGATTATCATTTATATCACACCTGCTGATACAGTATATGGACTCATATTATATTCTAAGAACTTTCATTTTGGGATAACATTGGGCACATTTCTTACCTCATACATTACAATCACCTCTGCAGTCACCAGGAAGCCCCAAAAAGCTGAGGAATTTAAAGGCAAACATATCCGAAATGAAAGAGCACCAGAGCTTGAGGCTATTGGACAGAATTCCATGTGTGAGGATGTCTTTCATACACCAAGATTATTGTAAGTTTGGAAATGCTTATTAAGGATAGTTGTGTGCCAATGCTGACCAAAGACAACGCTAGTCTGTCTGTGGTACTCTCAAAAAACACAGTGAACACTGTTAGCACATTTGAGACCTCTCTAAAGAGCTAATACATAGTATATCCTTCAAATGATTGCATTTCAAACACAACTGTATCTTTTTAGGATTAAATAGTCTGTTTTCTATGGTGTAAAGCACTCAGCAATCTCACCAGCTCAAGTGAATTCATTAGTGACCATGCATGTGGGGAAACAGGTACAAAATGTAGGCCTTCCAACATTTACTTGCATGCAAATAGCATGTAACATGGAGTAAACAGGCTCAGGCTAACCAAAGGGTATCTCCACAGGATATTAAAATCGATCTTAAAGCAAATTTCAGATATAGTACTGCATCTAAGTGTTATAGCTGAATGGCAAAACTCTACTTATAGTTTGCATTCATTCCCTGACTTGTAAACAATGGTTGTAGCAGAACAGTTCACACTAGGCTTAGAAGAATAATGGGATGGGGACATTGGATCAGAAAGTCATCAAATCCCAGCATCACCAAGCTGCAATCACTGGGCCCTTGAGCCCTTAACCCTCAAATGCTCTGTTATATAAATGAGGTAAATGCAAGTCACTCTGGATAAAGACATTTGCCAAATGCCATAAATGTAAATTTAGGAGATGCAGCTGTGTGGGCTGTTGTGGATGCAGTCTTAGCTGCCTTACTCCCCCTTATTGAAAGCCATTATTTTTGGAAATATGCAATGTGTTGGAAATATACAGTTCTGGAATGGAAAAGTTTGTCATATTTTACCACAAAAAATGAAAGTAAGTCAATATTAACCTTGCTGAAATTTTTGCATTAATGACAGTATTTTGAGCTACTGTATAGTCCCCTCAGAAACTATTGGAACAGCAAGGCAATAGCATATATTTTTGCTGTTGATTGAAAACATTTGGGCTTGAGATCAGAAGATGAATATGAGAAGAGAGTTTAGCTTTAATTTACCGGTGTATATATACTGAGATGTGTTAAATAACATAGAACATGTAGCAAAAATATTGGAACATGTGACTGACATGTGTTTCATGTTACCCAGGTGTGTCATGTTACCCAGGTGTGTCCTGTTAGATTAATAGTTTAAACAATAAACATCTCTGAACAACTACTTTTGGTTCTGTGAAGACATGAAGATCAGAGAGCTGTCTATGGGAGAAAAGCAAGCCATTTTGAAGCAGACAAAAGAGGGAAAATCAATCAGTGGACATAACTAATACAACAATTTGGAATGCTCTGAAAAAGAAAGAAACCACTGGTGTACTGAGCAACAGACACCAAATGGGTCGGCCAAAGAAATCAACAAGAGCTGATGACAGAAACATTATGAGAGCTGTGAAGAAAAACCCCAAAACAACAGTCAGTGACATAACCAACAACCTCCACAGGGCAGGGGTGAAGTTATCACAATCCACCATTTGAAAAAGACTTTAAGAGCTAAAATATAGACGCTATACCACAAGATGCAAATCACTCATCAGCAGTAAGAATCAGATTGAAATCTGCAAAGAAATACAGGGATGAGCCACAAAATTTCTGGAACCAAGATTAAACTGTACCAAAATGATGGAAAGGGCAAAGTGTAGAGGAAGAAAGGATCTGCTCATGATCCAAAATATACAAGTTCATCTGTGATTGTGATTGCATCAGCTTGCATACATTTAATTAAAATGTAACCCAAATCCTGTTCAAATGTTTACACCCCCCTGGACCATAATGTATCGTGTTACCTCCTGGGGTGGCTGTGGTACAGGTGGTAGATTTATTTATCTTTTGGTCAATAAGTACATCACAATTTACTTTTTCAGAGGTATAGTAACAATAATAATGATAATAATGATAAA
>JAFFST010027155.1:23679-38334 GCA_022414735.1 Noturus placidus
TCTCTCTCTCTCTCTCTCTCTCTCTTTCTCTCTCTCTCTCTCTCTCTACCCTGAGGACATACCGGCTCCATTTGCACCTGCACCTACTCCCACTCATCAAGCCTGCCAAGTGAATAAGTCTACACTGTGATATCTGAAACCACTGTGGAGAAGTTGGCCACAGCAAAACTCGGAAGGCTTCTATTATGTAAACATATTGCAATAACATGAAAAGGCAACCTGACATGTCTGCTGTTGGGAGATTTTCTAATGGCATGTTAGCCCCCTGCCTTGTCATTGAGTTGCACAGTTTCAGTTTTTCAAGAAAGGCAATTTTGTATTTAACAGCATTTAAAAAAAAAAAAACGGAAAACCTTGCTATTTATTCAAAGATTGATAAAGCTTGAAGTTATGTTTACATCCATGGACTCATTAGGAATCTGAACCAAACTGACTTGATGCTGGTACAGAGACTTAGACAGATTAATGTAAATCTGATATTGCATAATGCTTCATGGACAGAATAAAGCCAGTACAGTAATGAGCCACTGGAATAAATAAGATCATCCAGCATTATGAACGCATACATGATGCCAAACCCTACAGTATAAATATACAGTGGCACTGAACCATGGAGTGTATTTATGACCCATGACCCATTGAGGGCATTTACGACCTACTGGCGTCCAGCAGCCTGGGTACAGAGAGGACATGACTGGACATGATTTCATTATAATTCCCATGCATGAGTATGCTGCCAGCCTTTGTCTACTATACTCTTAAATGTTACCAGTGTATCACAAATGAGTTGGTGTCTGACCCTGCCTGTTTTTCTGCTTTCGCTTAACAAATCTGCTTTTTAAAATCATTCATATGAGGTTAATTGTCAAACCTCCACACCTGGAAGCCAAATAGCCACTTCTACTCCTGCCTGAGGCTCATAACCACTTTTTCTCAAGCTCTAATTCAAAGCACTCACTCAGTTCCTCATGCTTTAACCACCGAGAACATTTCCAGTTGGACGGATCCCATCACTGAGCTAACAGTCCTGGGACAGCTGACAAACAGACAGACGAGCTCTGAATCGACCAAAGCTGGTGAGAGAAATCCAGGACTTCGGTGACCTGTTGCTTCTCTTCTAAAGCACTTTACCATGTCTCCCGTCATGTCTGAGGGACAGCCTGTCTCTGATAGCCTTCTCTCAAGACACCGTTTATTAGTTCCTGTGTCAATACAGGTTATATTCACAAGTTTTATGTATCCACAGGAAATTTATTGGATATATATAAAAAAAATATATAGATCTTAATATGCACAGGAGTAAGTGTATGTATTAGATTGCATTGCCTCATATCTGTTTTGCTTAGTGTCTAATTAGATTTGGACTGAATACTGTTTTTATGTTTGATTAATGTTACTTTATACATTTTATTGAGATTTGCTTACTCGTATGTGCCAGCAGCCTAATTATTTTTGCCTCTTAGTCTACTGTGTAGGATTTCACAACTTCAGTGTCAGTGTGTAGAAAACGGCTCTGCATAACATCAAGCCGAGCTATAAGCTACTCCTTTGGTTTCTCTTCGACCTTATCCTGAGGTTTCCCCCCCACATAAATTTACAGTACGTTCTAATCCAGCCTGACATCGGCAGTTTTATGGGTGCCAGGAAAGGCTGCAATAACGTGTCACTTAATTGAACGTTAGATTCCTTTAAACACACTTGAGAGTTCAGTGTATTTGAGAATATCGCTTTTTTATCTCTGGGCCCCATTTGAAGTGAGAGCTGAATGTTTGGCCTCCGGCTGTCATTTCTAGCAGATGGAACGGGTCAGGGGCAATGCAGTAATCTGTGCTTACCATGCCAGGCCAGCATTACAGAGAGCTAAAGTGAAGCCTTCATCTCCTGAATGACCCTCATCTACCCAAGAGCCCCAGGGAGTGTACTTTATTACCGTCTCTTCCTCGGAAAAGAAATGATTTAAACATAATCTCCACATTGAACCTCCATAGCATGGAAACATTGTTCTTACAAATGTGAACTTGTAGGCCTTTTGGAAAAGAGAAAGCAATACTGAAGAAAGTCAGTGATGTAGTAGGGTACCCCTGGTCCAACACATTTGGTGTTTTCCCTGCTCTAACACACCCACTTCAACTCAGTAAGTGCGGGTAATTAGCTTATTAACCGAATCAGGTGTGTTCGGTAGAGAAAATGCTAAAATGTTCAGGACAGGAGGCGACTCCAGAACCAGAGGACGCTCATGAGCGCCCTCTGTGTGACCTTACTGAGCTTGCAGACACAACAGCTGTCTATGACCCAAAACCTGTTGCAGTTATCGAAGACCAATCACTGCAGATGAGTTGTAAGGCTGATGCAGCAACATTAAAGCCAATAACAGTGGAAAAAGATGTTCAAAGAAAATGAGTCATGAAGTGTCTTTTGTTAGTCATTCAACTTGCCATCAAGCAGCATTTACCATTAGAGTAACAAAATGATGTGAAATTGATTTTACAGAGTGTGATCAGTGTTATAATTAATGTGTATAGCCTACACATTTATAAATCCTCTTCAGTTTTAGAAAGAACTACAATATGCAATCCGCAGAGTTCATCATGATGAAACCATTTCAATTTTTATCAGTGTGATCACTCACACACCTCAACATCACCAAAGTGCAGACTTGGAGAAGGAATGCAGGACAGAATCAAAAGCAAAGGTTCACTTTTCCTCAGATTTATTATTTTTTTCTATGAAATGTCAGACCAGTATTTTCATCTTTCCAAACAACAGTCTGGAAAACAGTTTTCAAAAATTCTTCCTCTTCCGATTGACCACATTAGCCAAATGGATCCTATACAAAACACCTGAAGACTAATATCAATAAATTTAGGATGCCTTTTGGATTTCATCAACATCTAGAGAGTGCAATAAAAATAAGGAACAAATTACTGAAGATCATGTAGCAGTAAAGTTATGCATTATGTCTGTAACACATTTTGTCTGCATGAGCCATGAGACAGTTTGCACATCTTGTAATGCAGAACTTATGATATTACTTTACATATTACAGAGGTACAGCGATTTATCATGTGATGCGAAATGACTTGGTGACACATTGTGAGCCAAAAAAAAATAATGGTGAATTCTGAGGAATCTAATATGGGATTTGAGGAAGATGAAAAGTAGTTAGCGTTATGGTAAAAAAGAAAGAAAGAAAGAAAGAAAGAAAGAAAGAAAGAAAACACCATTAATCATGTGACATGTCTCAAACACTCATTGGATTATACAGACTACAGGGTTATCTGTTGTCTGAAATGTTCATTAAGAATAAACTGAGAATGAAAAAAAAAAATATCCCAAGCCTGACTACTATCTTATTCATAACATAAAGAATGAAATATGTATCTGACTCTTCTGTTTAGGTAGATGAAACATGCCACCCTTAATTTCTGATGGATATAGCCTATGATCAGATATTATAAAAAATAATAAATAAAAAAAAAGTTTATACAGAGCAGTTAAACACAAACAAGTGAGCAATTTTCCAAATGTGCTCATTAATTTTTTTGCATGCACCCCCTGCACATTTACGCACTGTAACGTGCACAATTTTGTGTTCAACAGAATTATCCTATATACAGATATTGGGTACTTTATCCTATATACAGATATAAGGTTTTTGTTTGTTTGTCCTGGAAAACTCTGAGAAAAGAGTAGAACCCATTTAGAAATCTTGGACTGTTAAAAGAGTGAAACATGAATGAGTGATTCGGACTCACCAAGCGTTACCATCAGCAGTGTTACAGTAATGTCCATTCTCCTGCAGTATGAGTCACAGCTCCTCATTGTGTCTTCATGCACTTCCAAAATAAAGCGCAAATCAAAACGCACATCCAGACTTCAGTGAAATCACCGGGGACTCTGCGGGTTCAGAGGGAGCCTCCAGAGTCCCGAATCACCCGATGAACTGATGAGCCGATGAGTCGAGGAACCGAGGAACCGTGTCGGTGTTTGGAGTCGTTAGACCGCGGAGAAGAGCGAGCGCATTGCACCGGGACTAGATGAGCTGAGACAACTTCCGTTAACGTGCTTTCATTTCCAAGTTCGCCATCACCACTGGAGGCTGATTTCTAAAATCCGAGCTTTTTACTATAGTCACAAAATTCACTTCACTGATCCGACTCTTTTGTTTGAGCATACTATTATGCTATGAGTGAATCGAATCATGCGAGGGTTGATTCGTTTGATTCACCACTCAGAGCACAATCCAAAATAATCTAATATTCATACTATTCAAAATTTATAGATATTTAGTCTAAGTTGATTACTACTACTGCAAGTAAGTAAATAGATAAATACATACATACTTTTATAATAATAATAATAATAATAATAATAATAATAATAATAATAATAATAATAATAATAATAATTAATACATCCTCCAAAATACTCAATTCTACATGGTTAATGACTCAGGCTACAATTCTAAGCCATGGAATAATCCACACAAGTTTTATCCTCAAGTTTATTATGTCTGTGTAAGAACAGTTAATAGCAATAGTCTACTGACAATACAGTTTAAGCAGTTTACAGTAATCCCCAGTTTCTCCCAGCTATTAGTGCATCCTTCAGCAATGTTGTACAAACTTTGTACATTTTCAATAATTATACATTTGTGTACGTATAAGTTTTATTTGGGGGTGACAAGGAGATTTAGTGGTTAGCATGTTTGCCTCGAACCTCCGGAGTTGAAGCTTCGAATCCCATCTCCATCCTATGTGTGTGAAGCCGGCATGCTCGCCCCGAGCCTTGGGGGTTTCCTCCGGGTACTCCGGTTTCCTTCTGCCGGTCCAAAGACATGCGTTGCAGGCTAATTAGCATTTCCAAATTTTCCGTAAGGTGTGTGTGTGTGTGTGTGTGTGTGTGTGTGTGTGTGTGTGTGATTGTGCATTGTTACAGGTTGGCACCCCTTCCAGGATGACCCCCACCTTGTGCCCCAAGCTCCCTGTGATAAGTTCCAGGCTCCCCCGCGACTCTGTGTAGGATAAGCAAAACAGGAAATGAATGGATGGGGGGATGGATGGAAGATTTATTCACTGTCACATTCATTGTGACCTCTAAGAAAGAAAAGTCTCAAAACATACACAATTAAATCCAATTCTTTTAAAAAATGAAACCCATTCACTAACTTGTATTTTTTTTCCGCATGTTGCAAACTAACCACAATGTTAATATTGCTACATTTAATATACATATACAGGTGCTGGTCATATAAATAGAATATCAACAAAAAGTTGATTTATTTCAGTAATTCCATAACTCCGTAACTCACCTGACCTTAACCCTATATAAAATCTATGGGGTATTGTGAAGAGGAAGATGCGATACGCCAGACCCAACAATGCAGAAGAGCTGAAGGCCACTATCAGAGCAACCTGGGCTCTCATAATACCTGAGCAGTGCCACAGACTGATCGACTCCATGCCACGCCGCATTGCTGCAGTAATTCAGGCAAAAGGAGCCCCAACTAAGTATTGAGTGCTGTACATGCTCATACTTTTCATGTTCATACTTTTCAGTTGGCCAACATTTCTAAAAATCCTTTTTTGTATTGGTCTTAAGTAATATTTTAATTTTCTGAGATACTCATTTTGGGGTTTTCATTAGTTGTCAGTTATAATCATCAAAATTAAAAGGAATGAACACTTGAAATATATCAGTCTGTATGTAATGAATGTATACATTATACTAGTTTCACTCTTTGAATGGAATTACTGAAATAAATCAACTTTTTGATGATACTCTAATTATATGACCAGCACCTGTATAATCTGGATAGTCATAATTATCTATGAGCAGTGAGCTGCCGGTTTGCACAGGTTTTTACCTGTGACAGCTCATGTGAGAATATTATAAAAGTGGCACTCATTTCAATTTTTTATTAAAATAATCAATAACAACCCCTTCAAAAATTACATTTACCAAATAAGATAAACATAGCCTATTTGTATTATAACAGGCTTTACATAATTCCTTTTATAGAGTTCTGATACTGACATCTTCTTTTTCAGATACGTCCATCCATCCATCCCATCGATTTCATTACTGTTTATCCAAGGGGAGCCTGGAGCCTATCCTAGGGGACTCGGGGCACAAGGCAGGGGACACCCTGCACAGGGTGCCAACCTATTGCAGTCTCGGATACATATTTAAATTCAATTAATTAATTACATACATAATGTATATATTTTTTTATGTAATTTACATGATATTAAACATGAAAACCTTCCTAACAATTTTTTATCTTAAAACTTTAATTTCATTTTGGTAATGTACAGAAAACAGAAAGTCCCCCACTCTCACTATCCTATCTAAAACCTTTCACTTCTTTCTCTGTGGCATTAACAATATAGTTGCATGAGATTTCTAAAGACAGGAGTGCCTCAGGGAAGAGCTGTGTAATTTCCTGCAACTGTGATAACTGTGTGACCGTATGGAAAGGGAAAAAGCACAAGCATCCAAAATTTGGGTTTGGTTTCCATGCGTTCAAAAGACTTTAATCTCTCAGTTTGGCCACAATCAGACATGACATTCTTTTTCTATCTCACGCTCTCTTTCTCTTTTTGTCTCCATGTCTCTGGCCCTCTCGAGAGACCCTGCAGCTGTAAAAGTGAGAAAATAGAGAGGCTGTAATGGTGTCTGTAAAGTAGTGACTTCATACATATCTGTTTCTGTCAAGCTTGGTTTTTCTCCCTCACCCTCTCCATTGTTCTAACTAAATGTTTTCATCTTAGGAAAACCACAGGTATTAGAACAAGTGGCATCCCCACCCCTCTCTCAAACACACTTCTCTGGAGTGTTCTCCAATGAATTGCATCTCAGATCACAAGTAAAGACAAGCTGAGATTGAAAAAAAAAAAAATAAATAAATCTTGGCAGGGATGAAAAAGCCTGCAGAGCTTATTATCTGTGGATTTCCAGTGACCTCACCCTGGATATTAACTAACTTCAGTATGGAGAGTTCTCTTCAGAGAGCAAAAGCAGCATTAATATGGACCTTTAACAATAAATCAGTGCATATTTTATCCTGTTAATAAATAAAAAATTTTAAAAACCTCTCAAGGAGACATTCTTGCATTTCTTCTTGAAAATATAGTGCCTTTTTATAGTCGTAATTATTTCAGCCAAGACTCTGTGTGTGTCTGTGTGTGTATTTAGGGTTGGGAGGATTGTATGTGTCAAGGCATGGTGTACATTCTAATCTATCAGTTTTATTAGTCTTCTCTGACACCTCTATGGTGGAGATCCATACAAGCACAGCAAACATTCATTTATAGACCACACCACACACTTTGATTTACCCTGACTTTTGACCCCTGATCTGTGTGACCTGTAGTACTGGTCCATGAATAGCTTTTACACACCCTCTCTGATGTTTTTAACCCATATGTGTGTTTCATGATCCAAAACAAACACCAGCCTAGAGAAACACCCCAGGCACTAGCGAGACCTCTGGGATGTGTTCCTGCCTTACTCTGGGCGCTAACTGAGCACTAACTCAACCTGCTGGTCTGCAGCTCCCAGGCATAATGCCATGGCTGGCTGTGTATGCTGGAAATAAGACATGCTATATAGTTGTTTACACAGTGACATGTAGCCATGTACACATTGCCATGGTGTTTTTTTAGTCTGCCCAAAATGGATGCTGGTCAAAGGAAAGTTATAATAATGCTAGCTACGTATTTAACTGTGGTTCAGAATGACCAGATAATGCATTCTATACGGATACAGATACAGATATGAATAAGAGACATGCTACTGTTTTTTTTCTTTTTAAAAAAGCTTATGAGAAAGTTTCACATGGCATCTGGTGGAGACTAGAGGTGTGTATCAGGACTAGGACTGGGACCCATTTCAGGTTTAAATCCGAGCTATAACACCTGGATTACATCCACCAGCAATGTCACAACGATGACCGTCACACACTCACTACCAATGTTAATTTTGTAACACTTGGAGAAGGTGCATAATGACACCCAGGTAGCAGCATCCCAGATGTCCTGGGGTGGTACACCTCTAAATAAGCCTCATGAGCAGGAGATCCTCAGAGAGTGGCGTCTAACCCATTTATGGGATAAGCTGTTGGTCTGAGTTTATCAGAACAGTCACGTCTGATAACTTGCAAGAAGGACTTCAGGGCCAGATGGACCATCATCAAGTCTAGTTGGTTTATCTTTTTGTTAATCAATTATTATAATTAAATAAATATTATAAGCATTATGTAGACTTTTAAGACAGGAAGAATGGTGAGGAAGTTTTAAAAATAGATCAGGTTAGATTACTAATATTAGCAGCACATTTGAATGCACAGACTTCAGAATGATAACTTTGGAATCAGGACATCAGGTGAACATATAAGAAAGTAAGTATAAGTGGTTTTGGTTTGTTCTTCTTTGCTGACATTGTCTACATTTTTTCCCCTTAAACTGTTTGTCTGTCTGCCAGTCAGTCTCTATCTTTCTCTTTTTCTCATAAAATAGTGATTAAGTGATTTTGGCCCACATCCAGGGTGTCTAATTGAATTTATTATTTGGGGGATTTCTTCTCTTGTTGCGTTACCATGGAGTTAGTCACGGTTTCACCCTCCCTTATTCACTCTCCGCTCTGCTCCCAACATCCCCTCATTCCCTCTCTCCTACTTTTTCCCAGATTACGGATAGGCAGGAGGCAGGATCTGGAACATTGCTCACAGAGAGAGGAGGGATTTAGCAGCCTGGTTATGGAAACGAGAGAAGAGGAAGAGAGAGGGAGCGAGCGAGGGAAACAGAGTAGTCACGGTGTGTTAACCACGTCTGTGTTCAGTAATCAAAGCCTCTGTGGTTCCTCTTTCAGAATCAGGATATGCCTAAAGTCATACAACAAGGTTTCTATAGAAAGAATAATTATGTATGCTTATATTTTAAGACTCGATACTTACAATTAACCTTATACAAGTGTTATAAAATATATTATACCACAGTGCTATTGAATTTCTGAATTTGATTGGTCACAAGTGAGTGATTATTTTTTAATCTCTGACAGTAGTTCCATCAGCACAAAAATCACAGGTTTGTTCTAATGTGCTTGCTCGAATATATTATTGTTTTCATAGCAACAGATAATTCACAGGAACTTGTCTGTAGGACGATCTATATAATCTAAGGCTAATAATGAACAGATTAAATAGACGAATAAAGTGATTAAAATCAGTAAGATATATAAGTTTTCTGTAAGGAGACATTAACATTTTTATGGCAGGAGTCTCCAGTGTCTGCACTTTGTAATGGTCAGAAGTTTTTCCACCACAGAAGAGTTTTTTTTTAAAAAAAAAGTGTATCCTTCCGCTGTGGCAAAAGAGGAATAAAAACACTATAGGACTTTCTGATATTGAACGCCAAGTTGTATTTTTTTCCTTACACATTTTGCTTTGAATCAGAATCTTGACTCTATATAAACCAAATTTAAAGGCTATGATAGAACAGTGTCAGAACACAGCGCATCGAAGCTTGCAGCGTATGGGGTCGAGTAGCTGCAGACTGCAGTCAGAGTTCCAATGCTGACCCCGTCCACTGCTGAAAGTGCCTACAATGGGCACGTGAGCATCAGAAATGGACCATGGAGCAATGGAAAAAGGAGGCCTGGTTTGATGAATCAAGTTCACAAGCCAGTGTGTGTACATTGCTTACTTGGGGATGAGATGACACCAGCATGCACTATGGGAACAAGGCAAGCTGGCGGAGGCAGCGTGATGCTCGGGTCCTGGCATTCATGAGGATGTTATTTTGACACATATCACCTACCTAAACATTGTTGCAGGCCAAGTACACCTCTTCTTGGCAACGTTATTCCCTAATGTCAATGGCCTCTTTCTACAGGATAATGTTCTCTGCCACACTGCAAAAATTGTTCAGGAATGGTTTGAGGAAAATGACACAGATTCAAGGTTCTGACTTGGCATTCAAATTCTCCAGATCTCAATCTGATCAAGCATCTATGGAGGACACACTTCGCAACTTACAGAATTTAAAGGATCTGCTGCTAACATCTCTGTATAAGATACTACAGTACACTTTCAGAGGTCTTGTGGAGTCAAGCCTCAACTGGTCAGAGCTGTTTTGGTGGCACAAGTTGGACCTACACAAAACTAAGCAGGTGGTTTTAATGTTATGGTTGATCAGTGTATATAATTAAATGTAAAGAAATATTATATATTCCATCTTATATTTGTTTAAACTGTCAAAAAGTGTGGCGACTATTGATTGACTGCCCCTTTTAAATCATTAAGATTGAGGTCGGATATTCAACTTTCTGTCCGTCAACTGCTGTTTTATCGCTTGGGTGTTGAACTTGTCACCATGAAATTTGCTTTTCAGTAAAATCGGATGTTCTTACGTTTCTGTCCTGCAGCTACTGTACAGTTGCTTTGTTGTTGAACTTGTCTCACTGAAAGGTGATCTTCTCATTCTCACTTCCTAGCTGAGGGCTGCAGGCTTTCTTCAAAACTTAGCCTGTATTTTGTGCCATCCATCTTCCCTTAAATCCTGACACGTACCTCACTCCCTGCTAAAGAGAAACACCACCTGCACAACAGGACCCTCTCACCACTGTGTTTTACTGCTTAAATGATGCTTAACTATACTGGCTTTTCTCCAGACATAGTATTTTAGAGGACATCCAAAACTTTAGCTTTTTTTTTTATTTAGTATCCTCTGACCAAAGCACCTGTTTTCACTTTGCTTGAGAATATCTAAGGTGCATTTAAAGTTAAACCTAACTGGGACTCAATGTGTCCTTTTAAAGTCAGGGATTCTTTTCATATAGGAAGAATTGTGGAGAGATTGGAATATTGTTGTCACCTGGACACATTGACCAACTTTTGCCATAAAACGCTACAACTCATTCAGAGCTATGAGCTATACTCATCTATATTTTTTCATTTGGCTGATGCTTTTATTCAGTGAGACATACAAGTGAGACAGGACACGACCCAAGCACAGTGTTTGAAAGTTGAAATGTTAAGACTCCAACTCTCTGGGATTTGAACTTATAAAAGTAAATTTCACATTTTTTTTTGCCCAGTATGGGTCATATTCAGAAATGGCAAAATAAAAACACAACAAATGAAATGAAGAAATGTAGCTTTATTTGAAATTAAATACCTAAATAAAATATTTAAAAATCATTGTAAAAAGCATTGTTTTTGTGCCTTTAAAGTGAGTACATTTGTGTCAGTTTGAAGGCATGGTATTTGGTGGTCCTGAAAAACAATGATACATGGACATGTGTTTAGCCAAAACTCAGATAAATAATTAAGCTCCATATGCAAAGATTATAATGTTGTTTATTATAGTGGCTTGCTTTCAATTGTTTTTTTAAAAAACCATAATGATATTCCAGAAGAGTTGTAAAGAGTATAGACATATTTATTAATCTTTTATATATTACCATACAGAACATGCCTGTTCAAAAAATTTTCTGACTTTGACAAAGAAAGAAACCAAATACTGTAAATATGCAGTAATAATCAGTATATAGAATAATATATTAATCAATAATATTAAAAGACTGGAGGAGAACTGAACTTTCTGGAGAAGATTATAGCTGAACAATAAGCCCTCAAAGCTCAGAAAAAGGGGAGAAGGAAGAGGGTTTGAGATCAAAACTGTTTGGCAGTCAACAAGCCAGAGCTGAGCTTCAATATGGGCAGCATCTGCTCAGAGTAAGCCTGAGACTTGTTTAAACAAATCCAGATTTAGAGTGAGAGCCCAATGATAGAGAGAGAAGATTCTGGTGATGTGGGCCTACACAATCTTACCTAGGTTAAAAAACATTACAGCAAATAAAAATATCTCAGAGAGAGAGAGAGCGATAGCGAGAGAGACATTTAAAGTTCCATCATCCTCACACAGCAGCCCACACCCTTTCAAATATCCCACTGAGAGAGAGCGAGAGAGACAGAGAGCTGACCCCTCTTTCACTCGCTTTTGCTCATTGCCAGCCACTGCCAGATCCCTGCTCCAGAAATGGAATCTCTCTGTAGTGTGGCCACAATCCCACAATGCCCCTCCACGGCCACCCTGCACGGTTCAGACCTCCGTGGGTGAGCTTTGTCAAAGCGTCTCTCTTTCTCTCCTGTTTGATGTGGTTTAATGGGAAGATTTACCCAAGCACTGGATATGCGTCTGAGACTTAATCTGTTCTCTATTTCACAGGTGATGCCATTCCTATAAAACTTGGAGTGCTTGCTTTGATGCTGATGTTTACAATAATTGTCTGATTGCTCAGTGCTTACCTGAAATGGGAAAACTGTAGAAGGCGATTTTTCTTCGCTAACTCACTAAAGAAATACAGAATTCCAAGATTTAATCCACAGCAGAAGTGGAAGGTAAACAAGTGCAATTACTGTTTCTGTAATTTACAGTAAATGTACTGTACGGTACATTTTACTAGAGTTTTCCTTTTCACTTTTGTTTTTTATAAGGAAAGAACATCAAGGAAGCATGCCTCATCCCCAAATCCTGCTTTCTCAAAAATAAATGCACGTGCTCTATTTGTCAATCTATTTGTACTTATTTTGTCAAGAAAAAAAAAGAGAAGATTGTGGATGAAATATTGGTTGGACAGATTGTCTCTTTCTTTCAATGAGAACTGAAACTTAATCCATCCATCCATTTTCCATACATCTTATCCTACACAGGGTCGCAGAGGAGCCTCAAGCCTATCCCAGGGAACTCGGGGCATAAAACCAACCCATCATAGGGTCCAATTGCACACACATTCACACACCCATTCACACACTATGGACAATTTGAAATGCCAAACAGCCTACTGTACAACATATTTGGACTGGAGGAAGTAAACTGGAGTACCTGGAGGAAACCCTCGAAGAGAGTGAACATGCAAATTCCGTTTGCTGTTCCTAATGACCATTTGGTATGACATGCAAAATAATCTCTTATAGAAGCATTGTTACTGTGCTTACATTTTGTCCTCACGCTAACATACAAATAGAAGGATGATGAACTGGATTCAGAGATATGTGGTGAATGAGAGCAGATTCGCCCAAGCCTCAGTTCAGTGATTGGGAAATCTAAGCTAAAATTGTGTCAGGCCAACTTCATATAGACTTCATAAGCTATCCAGTGGTAAATGTAGCTAACTCCAGTGTATTAATGAATTAGCATTTGCACACAACTACCACTCGTTTATTTTAATTCACTATTAGTAACACTGGCCTTTTTGGTGGAAGTATGTCTTGTCTTTTAAATGTCATTGGTGAATACACAGCAAAATCCTCAGTGTTGAATTAAGACCTAGAGCATTGATTTAACTCTTTCAGAGTTCATTAGTGTCCAATTAGAAATATACAAATTACATAGACGTTAATTCAACACTGGGGATTTTGCTGTGACTTAACCCAGAAATGTCTGATATACTCTTTTTTGATTATGAACAGTTTGTGTCAGGAAAGTCAAAGGTTCAGACATGATGGGGCAAAGAGAAAACAGCTCTCTGAAGCAGTACTAAAGTGCCTGCAACATACAACATACTCCTGTCTGGATGATGACTCAAATTGATCATTATCAGATATAGACTCTGTCAGGTTTAATAATGTGTGTGTGTGAGCATGTGTATGTATTTTGATTTACTACAATTTATTACACTCCAAGCATGCCAGTGCAATCTTAAATATTTCCGATGATGAAGGCTTAACTGGAGACAGAGCGATGATGGTGGTTGAATGTAACTGATCATCTTCCATATACGAATATTCACTTTTCACCTGTTATGACTTCTGCATATATGTAATTATATTGCAGTTTATACCTGACAGTAAAGCAGGCAGGAACCTGCAGTCAGCTCTGTGTGTGTGTGTGTGTGTGTGTGTTTGTGTGTTTACAGCAATGCTGCACTCTGTAAAGATACTGTCAATATAATGTTTGGGGAATTCTGCAGTGCTGTGGAGTTTTCAGTATGCACTGTAATTAAAAGGTAGGTAATTATTAGTGTCATATTTTTCCTGGAGATGCTTCAAGCATACAGCATACAAAGAGACTCAAAAAGAGGTCTACGCAGAAATTAATTTGAAAGCATATTAATCATGAAAAATGGGTAAAACAAACAAACAAACAAAATAATACAAGCAAATCTGCTTTCAAGCACTTTCAGCTTTTGGTAGCTCTTTAATTAAATTCTTTTGGTAGGATTTGGTAGTATTTAGATGTATGTACATCATACAATGTACGATTGTCAGGTTTAAATTCCTGCAGCATAAAGAATAGACACGATAAATTCCTGCAGCATAAAGAATAGACACGGAAAGACCGAGACAGACACTTCGTTAACGTTTTACTCGCGAGGAGAGTGAGCAGAGACTTTCTCAGTTACAATCTCCTACACACTCTGATCAGTCTCTGCGTCTCCTTGCCTTTTATTGGATTTAGGGAGGCCCTGGTTACATAGTTGTTCCAGCAACTAAAGTGTGGGGGTAAGCTTATGCTGGATACATGCACATTCCTTACTTATCTCACCACAAGGTTTCTGTCTGCAAGCACAAGGACGAAACCGTAAATCTTGTGGTTCCTGTTTTCCTTTCTCACACAGTATTGCTATTGTCAGCAACGCACAAACGTATAT
>JAFFST010027329.1:31770-49423 GCA_022414735.1 Noturus placidus
CCTTTAAAAATGTATTCCGTTACAGTTACAAATTACTTCATAAATATTTTTGGATTACTTCAAGGTCACACGTAAATAAAGTAAAGATCCAAAATACATTTTTTTTACAAGTTCAATGTTAGGATTTGTTTTAATAAAATAAAATTCGCTGTTCCTGATGCGGCTAACATTAGGCTACATCAGAAAAGCAATTCAGAAAACAATTGTTAATTTCTACCAAAATAACAAAAAGTGATTTGCGCATGCACCAGTAGGTGGCTCACGTGAGTCACGACGGGCAAGAGAGAACCAGAACTATAATCAGTTATCCTGATAGTATTCCTTTTTATTCATTTATTTTTATCAAATGTACCTGTAATCTTATTACTTTGTTCTTTTGACGATTACAGTTTTTTTGTATCAAGGTATTTCTGGCCAATTCACAATGGAAATTGCAATTTTTCTAAATGTATTGTTCATCATAATGAAAACTAGCATACTGTAGTGTAATGTAATGTGTGATCATATTGTAAGTGAACGTTATGCAATGTGTAAAAGAGTACAACATTTTAAACCTAATAATACAGCTGGGCCTGATACACAAGTATCAGTACCACACACATTGCATTCACTATCATGAGCCTGCTGTGCTGAGAAAGGCCCAATTCTCAAATAATACATGCTCAGCTGTAGTCCTATCGTGCTCCTTCTCCTCTTGAGGAGGCAGCGGTGGCTCAGGGGCTAAGACGTTGAACTACTGTCAGACGGTCATAAGTTCAGATCACAGCACTAGGTAACTAGGAGCTAATTTCTAGCTAACTAAGGTTAGAAGCTTAGTTAGTACTAAGCTGCTATCCCTCAGCTGCTCAGTTGTATAAATGAGAAATTTATGCAGTGGTGGCTCAGTGGTTAAAGGCACTGGATCATTAGGTTAGAGGCTCTGGGTTACTGGGGTTCAAGCCCCAGCACTGCCAAGCTACCACTGTTGGGCCCTTGGGTAAGGCCCTTAGCAAACCATCAACTGCTCAGTTGTATAAATTTGATAAATGTAAGTTGCTCTGGATAAGGGACATTTACATAAATGTAAATGTCAAAGGGTAGCTGAACAATTGTACATGGAAACAGATGCATAAGATTTCACTTTGTATGGCTGGAAGTAGATGAAGTCTTATTTATTATTTTGTAACCATCAGTAAGAGGATATACATGCAGTCATTATATTTGCACTTTCCCCAAGAATAATACTGAGTACACCACATAGGTCAAGGCACAAGCAGATACATTAATCCATAACTACCATCAAATCTGGCAGGCAGTGGTCAAATCCAGAACACTTACACACTAGAACTTGATTATGGAAAAACAAGACCAATGACCATGATAACTAGGCAAACAACCACATGAATATAGAAGGTTCAGAAATTTAGCTTTCCAAAAGTTAAAAAATGAAGGCTTATAAATGGGTTATATACCAATAAGCAAAGAATATAACATAAAGTTAATAAAAACTTTGGATAGCACTAGAAAAAGAGTAAGCCAAACATGAGATCAAAGTCCCTGCTTGTACTCTGCACACAAAGTAACCATTATGTCACCATAAGCCTCTCTCTCTCTCTCTCTCTCTCATTTTGTGAGCATTTCAGTAGATTTTAGCATGCAAAAAAAATAGATTTTTTTATAATAACTATAGGGGAAATTATTCCAAATTATTCTTTAAACTGGAAGCATTTTCTTTACAGAACACCACATTAACCAAAAAAATGTATTGTTTTATTAATTCATATTTAGCACATGATAGATTAAAAAAAGCAAAATAATAAGAGTGCTATTTTGATACGCTGCTGAGTAATAATATTAAAGCCATATTACGAAATTAATAATTACAATTAGGATTTTTCATGCAGCATTATATTGGAAATAAACTAGACTTCTATTAGATTTATTTCAAAGCTTGTCATCTTTTCATTCTTATATCATTGTAATAGTCTTTATATTTGACATTCAAATTTCTGTTTGTTAAATCAGTATCTATCTGTTTCATCAGTCATCAGTTCAGTTGGTGATTCAGATGGTGTTCGAACACAGGGGGAGACAACGGGTTAAAAAAGTCAGCGGGAGTGGCTCATTAAAGAGAAATATGCATTACAACAAATAATTCAGATATGTTTATAGTTACTGAGGTAAACACAGAATGTTCTCCACTACCTGACCACTAAATCATTTACGAGGCCTGATGTTTTGTGATTTCTTACTAGTGCTGGGTAAATCCAAGTACAAGGTACCAGAATCCTCAACTTTTTTGTGCAAAATATGCTAATAACAGAAAATCACATACATAATCAAAATTTAGAAACAGTACAAGTTACAACTTAATGTAAAAATTTTCATTACATGCGCTGGAGGTTTTTTTTTTTATTTTTTAGATCTAGTCAAAGTCATTACATGGATGAGACTTGCCCAAACTGAGGGTAATATCAGCTTAACAAAAGCCATCTTTATTGAGAAATGTATTAGCAAACAAATGTAGCTTATTGATTTGCTACTACTAAGATAATTTGCCACTGCTCCTGTTTCACACAGTAGCACATAGAACCCCTGGCAAAAATTACGGAATCATCGCACTTTGCAGATGTTCACCTGGATTTTTTAACTTCATAGCAAATAAACAAATCACAGATATGACACAAAACAATTTTTGGTTAATAGCTGAACATTCTGGCTTTGTGAAACATACCTCAAAGAAGTTAAAGTATTTTAATTAATGGCATATTTCTTTCCAGATCAGGTAGGGGAAACATTATGGAATCATCTTGTAATTTGCATTTCTAAAGCAAACACCAGGACTTCCAGGAAAATATACTTGGACTTTTTGAAAGGAAACATGGCCCCAAGAAGAGAGCTGTCAGTTAAGACGATGGAAAGGATAATAAAACGCCTTCAAGAAGGAAATCCAACACAGAATGTGGCAAAAGATGTCGATTGTTCCCAATCAGCTGTGTCTAAAATTTGTTGTAACTATAAACAGGGCGGCTGTAAGGGCGGCTATAAGGGCGGCTGTGGCTCAGTCGGTAGAGCGGGTTGTCCACTAATCCACTAATCGTGAGGTTGGCGGTTCGAATCCCGGCCCGGGTGATCCCATGCCGAAGTGTCCTTGGGCAAGACACTGAACCCTAAGTTGCCCCCGATGGCAAGCTAGCACCTTGCATGCAGCTCTGCTACCATTGGTGTGTGAGTGTGTCTCATTTGTAAGTCGCTTTGGATAAAAGCGTCTGCTAAATGAATAAATGTAAATGTAAACAAAATGGGAAACTTATAAAAGGAAATCATACAGGTAGACCAAAGAAGATGTCAAAGCGTCAGGATAGAAAACTCAAAGCGATATACCTTAAAAATAGAAAATGCACAACAAACCAAATGAAAAACAAAAGAAGAAACAGGAGTCAATGTTTGTGACTGAACTGTAAGAAATCACTATATGAAATTGGATTTTCGTATAGAAAAACCAAACGAAAACCAGCACTAACACCTAAACAGAAGAAAACAAGGTTACAGTGGGCTAAAGAAAAGCAAATTTGAAGTGTGGATGATTGGATGAATGTGATATTCAGTGATGAATCCCAAATCTGCATTGGCCAACAAGATGATGATGCTGTAACTTTTGTTGTGCCGTTCTAATGAGACATATAAAGATAACTGCCTGACGAAAACAATCAAATTTCCACACTCATTTATGATATGGGGTTGCATGTCAGGTAAAGGACTAGAGGAGACCTCAACAGTCAATGCACAGTTGTATGATGGAATTTGGGCCACTTTTCTATTAATTCCATCAATAGAAAATATGTTTGGTGATGAAGTAATTTTTCAGGCAGCAAACAGTCTGGATCTCAGAATTGGCCCATGGCAAATTGGCCCATGACAAAGCTCCATCCTGCAAAGCTGAGCTATTCAAAAACATTGCAACCAGCTTGATGGAGAATATTGTTTTTCCTTAGTGAAGTCCGTGCCTCAAAGAATTCAAACTATCATTAAAGCCAGAGGAGCAGCAACAAAGTACTAATTGAGATTTATTTTTGTTGATGATTCAATATTTTTTTCAGTCCATATATTTTTTCTCTACTTGATCTGGAAAAAATCTGACATTAATGAAAACAATTTAATGTTACTTGTTTGAGGCTATTTCATGAAGCAAGAAAGTTTGGCCATTAAACTAAAATTGTTTTGTGTCATATCTTTGATTTGTTTATTTACTATGAATTTAAAAAAAACGGGCAAGAGTACTGTAAGTGTAGTGATTCCATCACGTTTACCAGGGGTTGTAGAAGCATTTAACTACAATTAATTATGGCACTTTGCAGGGTTCTGAAATGTAAGCAGCCAATTTTTGTTTGTCTGTTTTTTCACATCTAGGGTATTGATGTAGATTGAAAAACTAAATTATTCTTTTGGTTTTGTACTTTATTTGTTCGTTGTATGCTTTGATTGAGCTTTGGTTTATTCTTGGTGAGCACATTTCACTTTTGAAAAGTTTCTGATTAAATTCACCACCTATGCTGCCACTATTTTATTGGATTTACCATCCAAAGTCATGACCTGAAATAATAATATGCCAATATTATGTTCATATGAAAGCTGCATTAACATCTTTGTAGCATAGGTATTTTTAGCCAAAGTGGCATATTCACTGAAACCCTGATGCTTTGATATTAAGAGCATATGACTTAAGGGCAGATTTTAATGAAAGACTTTAAAGTAGATCAGTAAAAGTGAATGAATATATCCATGGCGGAGAAAGAACTGAGTTGTTTTTGGTTTATTTTATAAAGTTGTTAAAAAACAAACGCAACATAAACCACCATGTTTTCTGGCATTAATTAGGCAAATATCAATAAACAAATCCCATTCAAAGCTACCATGATGGTCCAACACTTTAAATAACAATTAAGCAAATAACACAACACAACCCTATAGTACATGCACTATATGTGTGTTTGTTGTACATACAGACGTTAAAAGATGTTTAATTGCTGCAATTTTTATAGAACTTAAACCCTATGTTTAAAGAAAAGCAGCAAAGACCACAAAAGATTGTCCTATTTTGATGTTGAGTAATTTTGAATAATAATTTTCTTTAGTGAATAGTATTGAATAATATTTTACTATAATAAATAGTATTAGAAACACATTCGCTTCTAAGACTGTATTTGGCGAGTCCTAACGTTACATCAATATTTATGCATTGAAAAAGTATTCAGACATTACTCAGGTACTTATTATCTGAGCTCTCCTTTCAGATTATGATAATCACGTGTGTAGTTCATGCCTCCATAACTCCTTTCACAGCTTACATGGAAATATTACATGAATAAAAAATAAATAAACAAATAAATAACAATCATTGTTTGGAGCTGTGCAATTGTCTTGTATGCTTATAGTTTTGTCAAGAACAAATACTTTGTATTTCTGACAGATTTTGTCACGTCTCTCACAATGGTTATCAATGTTCAAAATAGCTAGCTACTTTAGGCATGATGTACAATATTTGCATAGTTTATAAGCTGTATTATCAATTACCATGAATTCTGATCTACTGCTGTTTACTGCACAGCAAAATCACCAGTGTTGAATTCACACCCTACAGTGTTTATACAAGACCACTGGACTCAAACACTCTGGGTGTTAATTTAACACTAGGTATTTTACTGTGTGTACAGTAATACCACTGTAATTATCGGATACTGGATATTTAGCACTATTAAAATGATAATAGTCGACATTAGCTGTGGTGATCTCCGGCTGTATGATGAGGAGCCAAACAGATAATGTGTGGAAAATAATCCTTTCAGTGATTTAATTACATTATTGACCTAACCCTAAAATTGTATTCTTAAATTCAGAACAGTAGTCTAAACGGAGCACACTCTTTAAAAAGGACTAGTATGTAGTAAGTACAACATTTTGAAATACAAATTAATTCAAAGTGTGTTTCCCACTTGAACTTAGGAAATAGCATGATTATGCTCATTAGTTGTGAACAACAAGGTAAATCATTCAAGTATTTTACATAATCGCTGAAATTCACCTCACACAGCCAAATGCAGTATCGAAACAAATTCATGCAAAACTGCTACAATGATCCAACATTCTCAGCTCAACAAATAACACAATGCACAGCTTAATTATACGAATGATCTCTTTTACAAACAGACATGAAATGGCATTTAAGCAGCATTGCATATCATTTAGAAAACCATTAATGACATTAAGTTTTTGTGTTTCACATTGTCATAGTGACAATTGTGGTTCAATTACTGTCGGACTGCCAGGACTGTCCTTAAAACCAACATTTTAATCCAAAGTGGTCGAATGTATCATGCAATTTGTGTACATTTTGTCCCATCTGTACTGTGAAACTGGTTTCCTGTAAATGGCAGTTTTAATTGTTTTATAAGCAGTCAGTATATTAAAATACTTTTTTTTTTATTGTGTGTTATATAAGTTAATATTGTATAAAGCAGCGAACAGAACTATACAGATCCAAAATAATAATAATGGGAAAAAAACAAAAACAAAAAAAAAAAACCCCAGCAAAACAATAAGTAACAAATAAACAGCAAGAACGATAATGCGAAATGTAGAGCTCTTAGTATGCAGAAAAGTTCACAGCAGCACTTTCACTTGCAAATACGTACTAATTGACTGTTAAAATAATCATAGGAAAAGCCAGGATATAAAGGCAGTCTGACTTCTAGTGCTGGTTACACAACACCACACTTTAACTAAGAACCAGAGGATGCTGAAAATGAGTACAAATATCAACAAACATGTTGTTTCACTACTATTTCTCTCAGGTATGTGCAGTCCCTTGCATGTATTGGTATTAAAGTTACAATTTTAAAGATTTCTTGTCGTTTTGCAGCAGAACGTGAGCTTTTATGTCCATGTGTCTTTTTATCCAGTTTTGCAAACTACAGGTTTGTTTGGCGTATCTACTCTTGTTGCTCGAGACTACTTCTATTTTGACATGGCTAAGACCTGGCTAGAGGCTCAGAGCTACTGTAGAGATAAATATACTGACTTGGCTACTGTAGACAACATGATTGAGATGCAGACATTGATCGATCAAGTGGATCCTTTCTACTTTGGTGATGTGTGGATTGGACTGACTAAGGGAGCAGAGACCCGTTGGGGCTGGTCGATGGGGGACAACACTGTTCAGCAGTACAGTATGTTGAAGACCATGCCAAACACATTATTTATAAATGAATCTTGTGGGGCGATTAGTCAAGATGGATACTGGTATTCCCTTAGCTGCTTTTCCCTACACAAATTTATCTGCTATGATGGTGAGTAAAATGGGGCTGCTTTTTAAAAATCAAAGTATCTGGGAAGGTTTTCATGTTTTATAAAAATGATTATCTCTCGTGTTCTAAATTCTACATTAATGCTGTTAAAAGAAAGTCAAAAACTTATTGGGCATCCTGTATGAAAATTTTGAAGGCATTAATGTCACTATAACAAATGCAGCTACACAAGTTATACGAAGTACTCGGCTTGATTTGCCACTTAACACTGTAGCACAGTTTTGACTAGCACAACCCTCTAATACAGCACTGGGTTTGAAAAATGTTCTGCTTACAACATACTGTAAAAACAGAGCAGAATTATCAGGTATAAAAGCTAGAATATTTTGAATAGCCACCTTACTGTATACAGCTAATTGTAATACTTTTAGCTGCATCAGCAATTACTCCTAATTTACAGGCCACAGGTTTCAATTCAATTTTATTTGTATAGCGCTTTTTACAATAGACATTGTCTCAAAGCAGCTTTACAGGAATATAAACACAGTATACACACAGTAAAAGTGAAAAATTAATCCCAACTGAGCAAGACACAGTGGCAACAGGTTTGAATGCAATTTTGTAAAAATAATAAATATGAAAGATTTCCCCAAGAGATGAGTCATTAACATGTGTTCTAAGATGAAACAAAGTCTGTCTTAATGTTTATAGTAATAGTGTTCAAATAATTGATTCCTAAGTTGATTAGCCATATCGTCAGTATTGCATTTCAAGTCCGTTTTGGCTGATGGTTTTTCATAGTACACCTTGGCTAGATGTCAGTCAACATGTTGGGTTGTGTTCCATGTTTTCAATGGACTTGACTGCAAAAATATTTTTGAAACCAAATATCTCTGCTTACTTCTATACGTATGGCGTATATATTTGAGTGTTTATAAATTTGAATGCAGTTTACAGGATGATTTATTCATTTAATGATTTTTGCTGACTGATTTTTTTAAGTATGTGTGTGCAGAATACAACAGCATGATATACTCCCTCTCTGACAACCTAATTTGGAGAGAAGCTCAGGCATACTGCAGATCGAAGTACACTGACTTGGTGGACATCCAGAGTGCAGATGACCAGCAAAATGTTCTTAGCCTCGTTTTCACAGACTATGTGTGGATCGGGCTGTTTAGTGATTACTGGAAATGGTCAGATGGGGCCACTTCCTTTTTCCGATACTGGGGAACAGGAAAACCACTTAGCCTGTTTAACATCTCAAATTGCGTTGTCATGCAGATGAATGATTACGGGACGTGGGATGATTCACTTTGTGACAGAAGGTTGCCATTCGTGTGTTATGAAGGTCAGTTGTGTGTTTTGTTGTTATTGTTTTGTTAAACTAAAGGTAAATTTTATGTGCACTTGGATATAAATACAGCTGAATTATGTAGCGGTCTTTTGTCAGTATACATTTCTGGCATGTAATAGAAGCCAATACGGCATCATCTAGTTCACCTTAATACTCTTAATTGAGTGATTTCATGACTTTACAGTTACTACACCAAAGAAAAAACAAGTACTGAAAATTAAGCTGAGATCACAAACAATGACAGATTTAAATGACCCGTCCATGAAGGCAACCATTTTGAAGAAGGTGGGTATTCATATTTTATTCTCTTTCATTTTCCCCCGTCAATAATACAATTAGAGCCTAAAGAATGCAGTGTTGTAGTGCAATTATATATTACTGATTATGTTCTAGACATTGTAATTACATGAACATTAAATGTCTTCAAAACTGTGCAGGAGACAGAGTTAAAGTAGGTGTTTACATTAATGACAGACAGCTGAATTAGCAGTGTGTTAGAAAGTTTTCATTAATGAGTTAGCAAGCAGTTGACTGTACGCGTCCTGATCAAAAAGGTTTGAAATGCAAGATAATGTTTCGTAATACAATATGTAAAATTTGATTGCATTTTCTGTTTAGATTGAAGAAATGCTGACAAGAAAGAGAATGATCAATTACACCCTTAGCTGGAGAGAGAAGGATGGAATAGTCTTTCATTCAGAATCTGACAATGTACAGCAGAACATGATGCCTGATGAGCTGTAGAACTTCTAACATGTTTCTGATTCATTTTTTTTTTTACTAACGCAAATCTTACATTGAAAGTCTTGTTTAAAATTACATTTAGTCTGAAATTGTTTTTTTTTTTAGCAGTTTTAATTTATCCATGTCTAAAGATTCCTGTAGAGGATTCCTCTGTACATTCATCTTCAGGAAGCATACAGTTTCACACTGAATTAAATCATCTAGTGCACACTTATTTGGTCTAATAATTATAATAATATTATAGAATTAGTAGATTGTATACATTTTTATAACTAGGATAAAGTTCAACCATACAATACACACAAATGTATATTTGATTGTGTTATACTTTAATCTCTTGGAAATGACACCCATTAATGCCAATGCGTGTTTATTTCAAAATGATAGCAATTACATTTCATGTTGAGTAGGATGATTATATTTTTTTTTAAATACTGCATATTCATTTTCAGTGAAAAACAAAACACTCACTAGGTAGGCTGTGGCTCAGTCGGTAGAGCGGGTTGTCCGCTAATCCACTAATCGTTGGGTTGGTGGTTCGAATCCCGGCCCGGGTGATCCCATGCCGAAGTGTCCTTTGGCAAGACACTGAACCCTAAGTTGCCCCCAATGGCAAGTTAGCACCTTGCATGGAAGCTCTGCTACCATTGGTGTGTGTGTGCTGTGTGTGTCGCTTTGGATAAAAGCGTCTGCTAAATGAATAAAAGTAAGTAAGTAAAGTAAGGTATTTAGGATATATGTTGGACATAAGAGTCAAAAAGGGCAAAACAAGCACACGACAACAATGAGAAAGGTGCTCAGCAACGTAAAACAAACAAATATGGTAGCATTACTTGTATTGTTCTCTGCTTGATATCACTTTGCTTGTATCGCTCATTTGTAAGTCGCTTTGGATAAAAAGCGTCTGCTAAGTGAATAAATGTAAATATTTTTCTTGATAGTACTTTTTTGATAATATAATGTGACAGAACGTAATGCAACATGTTTTGAATTGTAAAAGCACAGAATTAACAAAGTATTTAAAAAAAGAAAAGTCAAGTCTGACACTACAATCACTAATTCAACCTAAATATTAGCATTATCACACTGCTGGAGTACATATTAGATTGTAGCCTAATAAAATGCAAGTTACATATTATGAACATTTCTGTGATAACTTTTAAAGGCTTCATCACCATAATTTTCTTCAAATTACTGTTAGAAGAGAATACATAACTTGATAGAGGAACAGCCGTAATATGGGTAAAAAATTTGAAGGATTAAATCCAAGATCATTCCAAGTGAATACTGATGAACAAAAAGAAAAGAAAAAAAAACAAAAAACATCAAATTTTCCTATTACCTTAAATAGTCTTAGAGCCTCAACCCATATCCTCATTTACGACTACATACAGTTTAATTTCCACTGTAATACTAATTACCACTTTTGAGTTGTTGCTATCTGAGAGCAACTTGTGTACATCTTGCTCACTTTTTATCCTAGGTTTGAAGATTTGTGATTTTTATTTATTTTAAATTTGCCTAGTTAAAAAATTTAAAGCAAATATTCGGAATTGTGTGCACCACAGTGTACAACTACTTCTCGTCATCAAAAAAATCGTGAAAAGAATGATGTGGCAAAACCGAGAGCTTTAGGGATAATGCCCGGCAGGAACAGACTTGCTGCAGTGCCCACACCCTCCACTACCTTACTGAGTGTAGATTGCTTTGACTCGTCATCATTCTTCATCTCTTCTTTCAGACTTTCAATCTCTTTATTCATCTGAGCCGCTCGTTGCTCAAACCCTTCTTTCATCAGAATCTTCTGTTCCTGCAACACACAAGCCACAATATATGTGGCCGCTAAATTTAGCTCAATGTTACCTTCACTATATAAGCACACGCTATGTTGTTACAAACAAAATGCTTCAGAAAACAACAAGGAGACGCTCAGGAAACAATTGAAAGGAACATTCCTGCTCATAAATTGTCATGTCTCAAAGCCATGCAACTGTTTCCACAATTTGATTCTATTATGATTGTCAATGAATTAAAAATTAGCGCTTTACTCATCTTGATTATTCTTAATTGATGTTCAATTCTGATCTTAATATTGCATTTCTATAGCCTACATTACAGTATCTCACAAAAGTGAGTACACCCCTCACATTTTTGTAAATATTTCATTATATCTTTTCATGGGACAACACTGACGAGATGACACTTTGCTACAATGTAAAGTAGTGAGTGTAGAGCTAAGTTTTTTTTTTTACCAACATGATCACTTGCTTTTTAAATGTTACACTAAGCCTAATGTATTCTTATTAGAGTTGTCAGACTGAATACTAATACGTAACCCTTTCTCATGGTATACTAGCATTTCATTCCTCCAGCAGAATGGAAATCAACTTGTAGCACATTTTCAATCAGTATAAACAAGTTAATTATTAGTCTGTTGCAAGATTAGTCAGAACACTGTTGGGATTCTGTGTGTAGAGTATTATGACTCATGTTTAGCTGCTGGTGAGCAGGATGATAGGAAAGGAGAGGTGTTTGAGCCGCCTGCTGGGCAAACAATACACACCTCTCCACAATAACATGGCACAGCGATAAAACCAAGAGCACAACTATTTCAATTGCTTTTGTTTGATTTGTTCACTGTAAACAACTGAAAGTCAAAACATTGACAATAAACGTGATTTGCATTGCGGTTGAATAATTTTGATTGCAACTGTAAAAAAAAACATTTAAACCTAGTATGCCGTCTTAAAAAAAAGAAATACTTATTTAAAAAATAAGTGTAAGCTCTTAAAACTCCAAGTGTCTACTTTCATATAAGCCATTAACCATTACTGTGGAGTGACCAATACATTCAAAATAAATTCAAACACGGGCACCCCAAAAACAGGTGGAAATTCCATTTCATATTCATGTAGGCAAAAAGATCCACATTGAACTGCTAAAGAACACACATGCTATTTTTAGTTGCCTAACATACAAGTATATATATAAGTACATCAAAACATGCATTTCATAAAACTCTTGGCCAAATGACTTACACTTCAGTTAAGAAAATGACTTTGAATAAACACATATTTTCAATTATGAAATATTTTGTAACAATCTATTTATAATACATGGACGTTTACTGCAGTCAAGCTTTTTCTGTGTCTGACTCTTGAATGTTTGTGCATAAAGTATTATAAATTATATCCTATGTATTCAGCATATACAGAGAATAGGAAGTGTAGGAACTCTGCCAGCAATATAACCCCTAAAATATTACCTTTCTTGTCTGACCCATAAACCATACCATGTAAGGTCAACAAAGGGTTAGTGCAGACATTTCTTGCTTACATTAACTCAATTTTCTGCCTGCCTGGGAGGGTCATAAAGTACCCTCTGAAGCTCAGATTAGGTTCTAATCTGGAAGACCAACAACCGGGATGGCCCCAACGCACAAGCCCCCAGACCACTCTGCACCAAGGGAAGCACGGTCCTTTCAAACACATAAAATCTGAGAATTTGTGTAAAAACACATGAGAAAATGTGCAATCTCCTCTTTTTTCAAAGGCATAGGAAACTCAACAACCATGTCATGAGTTGAATCCCATAAATATCTTTTGGGCATTAGATTTCCATCCACCTGGATCACTGATCGTCAAATTCTGAGTTGTATTTTTAATGCAAAATTTTGGCTAATCCGACCTAAATCTCAGCCGATCTCACCATTGCAAGACAGGAAAAATTCAAACCTTTAGTGAAAATAGCAATTACGTTCAGTGAGTGACAAAGACCTTATCCAGGATTCTTGGACAAGCTGCTTCATCTGAGGCTATGACTGAACCTTCAATGTGATTCCTCCTGAAAACTGTCCATACAGATTATAAACCGGCACCCTATTGTTATTCTACCTTTTCTTATTATGATTACTCTGCTTCTTCTTCTGGCTAGGGTGTCAGAGGCAACCCATAGAATTGTCTGGTAAAAAAATTGACACACTGAATGGAGATTTTTATTTGTGTAACTTTTGAATTGTGTGTTTAAAATTAAAAAGCCAGGCATCTCAGGATTTCCTGGGTCAAGACTAGTTCAATGCACCCTAAGATGCAATCATGGATTTTGTCAAAAATCCTCCTTTGTCCAATCATCTCCAAATTTGGCATTTGTCGTCTTCAGAATAAGCCTCACAGAAGTAATCATAATTTTAAACACTCCTAATGGTTTGCCCATAATGGGCCAATGAATCTGACAGCGCAGCTGCCAAACAGAAAGGCTATATCTCAACAATCTTTTGTGCTCGGACACAAAACGTGGCAGCCACCTTCAGGACCATGACCTGAAGTTACAATAGCATGCTAAAAATGCTTACATCTAACTGCCATTTTTGCTACTCCTTCTACAAACTTTGTTCAATCTTCACCTAATTTGGCTCACAACAAAAGTTGTGAAAGGAATTTTGATACTCAAAACCGGTCTCCTGTAACACGCTGGCAAATACAAAAACAGGATGTGAGGGTGTATCTCAGCAATGTATCTACATATCAAAAAACCTGATAAGTATCTTCAGGACCACACCTTAATGTAGCCAAGAAGCTTTGTGACTGCACGTGGTTAAGAACTGTAATAACTTTTTTTTTTTTTTCGTTTGAAGAATTTGTGCTACATTCACAGTTCTTTTCCCTATAGAGTATGCTGAAGTGAACCCACACCAACATCTGAAATTCCACGGTAGGTGCTTGGCCTCCAAAAATGCTGCTTATAGTTTTAATTCTACTTATAATCCAATAGTGTACCAATTACTTTCACTGCATTTGTATACATTTTCACTTGCCATATATTTTGTATTATATTGATGCATGCCATTCCTATTTTTATTTAACTTTGCATGTTATTTAACAAATCAATTCTACAAACAATCAGATTCAACTAATTTGATCTAAATAAAATCTTTCTGATAACAGGGAAATTACCATTTCTTATCTTATTACAATTATCTTTTCATAGCTCATTTTGAGAATATTTAATTAATTAGACTGGTGCCCTGTTTGAAAAAAAAATATTATTAAAATTTCTAGTATTTGAATTAATAATAATTTTCATTCGCCCACTCTACAGGAATGATCTGGGGAAGTAATTTCTGGCTAATTATGAGAAATATTCCTAAAGATATTCATGAATGATAATGAAAATGAGTATCACATTTACATATGTGTACCCCAGCATGTCAGGAGGTTGGAGCAGAGAAGGTTAAGGGCCTTGCTCAAGGACCCAACAGTGGCAGCTTGGCAACACCACTGCCCCAACTTTAAGAAGAAAACTTAAAATTGGTACATGTTTGTGTGGAACACCTAAGAAATAAGAGATAGTAATTTTTTTTTGCCAAAAAAACTGACCAGAAAACCTACTGTGGTTAAATAAATAAAAATCCAACTTGAAACATTAAAATGTGGCATTGCTTTGTGATATTCCCTGTCTGTTAATCCCTCTGTGCAATATAACACATGATGTATTGTTACTTAAATTAATATGTTTAATAAAAAATGCTTGGTATGAACATAAAACAAGTCTATGAATAAATGTGAAAGATTTAAAGGATTCTCAGAGTATTGATGGCTGTCATTTCTTACTCTAAGTTTAGCATCCAGAACTCGTTCGTTATCCTCCTTTGCTCTCGCACGCTCTTTCTCCATACGTTCCAGCAGCTGGGTCACGTGTTGGTCATAGGTCCTCTTCTGGTCCTGTAATGTCTGTTCTTGAAACCGCTTCATCTCCTCTAAAGATTTGTTCTTCTGCTCAAGAACCTCCTTTTTCAAACGCTCCACTGAGAACCACATAAACAAAAATGTTTACACACAATATGAGTACACACACAGAGACATAAAGCTGTGAAACATTTTGAAACATTGTGAGGTGGATCCAGGGGCAGCATGGCCACAGGGGCATTAGCCCCAGCTGAAATCTGATTGGCCTTTGATGTATCCCTGTCCTGTCACTTGTTGGTTCAATATTATTATATAATATCTTATTATATAATATTATCTTATTAACCATGCAAGCTTAATGGTAAATTACAATTCAATATGTTACCTAATGATTAAATGAGCATTCACCTAAACCACCGGCTAACACATATTGGGTAGTTTAATTGGGTTAATTGTTTTATTATTGGGGTAATTTGGTAACATCTCGAAATGTTGGTTTAGATATTGTGAAATGTCTTGTTAAATTTTTTTAAATGGTACAACTTGTAATGGACAGAACTTGCTGATCCAGCCTGCTGCTTTTCTTAAAAGTTATAAATATACTGTACAGTCATGCTTGAACGTTTGTGAAAGCTAGAAATTTCTATATTTCTGCATAAATATGACCAAAGTCCTAAAAGTAAACAAAGGGAACCAAATTAAACAAAAATATTATACTTGGTAATTTATTTATTGATGAAAATGATCTAATTTTACATATCTGTGAGTGGCAAAAGTAGATGAACCTAAAATGTGTTTTCAATCGAAGGAATGACAATCAGGTGTGAGTGAGTGGCCTGTTATATTTAAAGAACAGGGATCTATCAAAGTCTTATCTTCACAACACATGTTTGTGGATGTGCATCATGGCACATAGAGACAAAGGCAAAGTGTATCATGGCACAAAGGAGATTTCTGAGTATCTCAGAAAAAGTATGTTCGTACGCCTGGAAAAGGTTACATTACCATCTCTAAAGTGTTTGAACCAATCCACAGTCCGACAGTGTGTGTGCAAATTGAGGAAATTCAAGACCATTGTTACCCTCCCCAGGAATGGTCGACAAACAAAGATCACTCCAAGAGCTAAATGTAATAATCTGCAATGTCACAGAAGAACCCAGGGTAACTTCTATGCAACTTAATGCCTCTCTCACATTGGCTAATATTAAGGTTCATGATTCCACAATCGGGAGAACACAGAACGACAACAAATGGTGTGCATGGCAGGGTTGTAAGGAGAAAGCTATTGCTCTCCAAAAAGAATATTGCTGCCTTTTTGCAGTTTGCTAAAGAACATGTGGACAATCCAGAAGGCTATTGAAAAAATGTTTTGTAGATGGATAAGACCAAAAAGGAATTTTGTGGTTTAAATGAGAAGCGTTATGTTTGGAGACAAGGAAAACACTGCATTCCAGCATAAGAACCTTATCCCATCTGCGAAACCTGATGGTGGTAGACATCAGTCTGTGAACTGAATCTCAAGAGAAAGTGGGTCATGCAGCAAGACAAGGAATGTCCTTGTCAAGGAATGTTTTGGAATGGCCAAGTCAAAGCCCTGACCTTAATCCAATAGAAATGTAGTGGAAGGACCTGAAGCAAGCAGTTCATGTGAGGAAACCCCACAACATCCCAGAGTTGAAGCTGTTCTGTACTAAGGAATGGGCTAAAATTCCTCCAAGCCAATGTACAGGACTGATCAACAGTCACAGGAAACATTTAGTTGCAGTTATTGTTGCACAAGGGGGTCACACCACATACTGAAAGCAAAAGGTTCACATACATGTAATATTCAATCTATTATTGTGTCGATCTTATTATTGTGTCGATCTATATTAGTGGTGTAAGGTGGTCATGGAGGGGTAGTACCTCTGGTGATTGTAGCTAGTCCACCTTTGGTCCCCACATGGCACTCAGCTCTCACCTGTGGCTCCAAGCAGCTGTAGCATGCGCAGCGGCCACACCACGGGCAACGGCTTCGACTGGCCGGCTAAACCAGGTTGAGGGTAGCTGACGGGTCTCAAACCGTCTGTGAGTTTAGGGCTCGTCACCCATAGCATGTAAAGACTGAATCCGGCGGACTTCGCAGAGGAACCATCAGCTGGTCAACGGGCAGAAAGACAGACCCAGCAAAGCGATGTGGAGTGCTAAGAGCACGGCAAGACATGTAGGACACCTTGGTCATCCACTGCATCCTTCTCCATTCCAGCCGTCTAGACTATGTCTCGCCACTGGACTAAGAGGGGCCTGGACGAGGCTGATGTAGTGCAACTCTTCCTCACTTTAATCCAACTCACGCACAAGTCATTTGTGTCATCACCGTACTCAAGTCCTATGGCGATGGGCAAGTTGCGTCGCGGCAGGTGTGGATGCACTGGCAGCCGTAGTAGTGGACCTGCACACAGGCGGCTCAGGCCATAGGGTTGTCTTCCATTGACCTGAAGCAGAAATAGATTTCGGCAGCCGCCTGAGCGACTAAGCAGACCTTTTTAGAATAGTGCTGCTTACCTCTGTAGCCCGAGGAAGGGGCTAGAAAAGGTGCCCTAAAA
>JAFFST010027333.1:2219-12551 GCA_022414735.1 Noturus placidus
CCTTCTCACCCACTTAACAGAGGTATGGAGTGGGAGACTGGGAACTACTGGCCGTAAAGTTGGCATTGGAAGCATGGCGACACACTGGTTGGAGGGGGCGAATCACTCATTTACATTACATTTACATTTATTCATTTAGCAGACGCTTTTATCCAAAGCGACTTACAAATGAGAGCACGCTCACACACCAATGGTAGCAGAGCTTCCATGCAAGGTGCTAGCTTGCCATCGGGGGCAACTTAGGGTTCAGTGTCTTGCCCAAGGACACTTCGGCATGGGATCACCCGGGCCGGGATTCGAACCGCCAACCCTACGATTAGTGGATTAGTGGACAACCCGCTCTACCGTCATCACCACAGCCACTCCTTCGTCATCTTTATGGACCATAAAAACCTTGAGTATATTCGAACCGCCAAGAGACTCAACCCACACCAGGCTCGGTGGGCCCTGTTCTTTGCCCGCTTTGAGTTTACTTTATCATACAGACCCAGATCCAAGAACCTCAAAGCAGATGCCCTCTCACGTCAGCATCTCCCATCACGAGTTAACAGAGGCGATGAACATATCATCAACCCCGACTGCATAAGCAACGCCTTGGAGAGGGAGTTGGACCAACTCCTAGAGAGGGTCCCTCGGTCACAAGTACCCCAGCAATGCCCACTTAACTGCCTGTTTGTCCCCGAGGAGAGCCGGCAGGAATTCATCACCTGGGCCCACACCACTCTCGGGTAGGGCCATCCTGGGGCGCGCCGTACCCTGCACCTCCTGCAGGAAAGATACTGGTCACCAGCAATGGAGAGGGACATCTCCCAGGCTGTGGCATCCTGTTCCACTTGCGCCCAGCACGAGGTCCCACGGTCATTCTCCGCCAGTAAACTCATACCCCTGCCCACGCCTGAACACCCATGGTCACACTTGGCCATAGATTTTGTCACGGATTTACCGCCCTCCCAGGGTAACACGGTGGTATTCGTCATCGTTGACAGATTTTCCAAGGCTGTGCGATTCATACCACTACACACACTTTCCTCCGCCTTCCAGACAGCCGAACTTCTATTTCAGCAGGTGTTCAGGTACTTCGGTATCCCAGAGGAGATCGTTTGTGACCGGGTACATCCAGAGTATGGGCGGGGTTTATGACCAAGCTTGGTGTCACCACTAACCTCTCATCAGGATATCACCCGCAAACTGCAAAAGTGGAGCGAGTGAACCAGGAGCTGGGCCGGTTCTTACGGACATACTGCTAGCTACCAAATTGCCCTCCGTGACCCCGCCTACCCCTTTAGAAATCGACGGACAGCCGGCTTACCAAATCAGAAGGATACTCCAATCAGGATGCAGGAGAGGGGGTGCATTGGAGTATCTGGTAGATTGGCAGGGTTACGGGCCGGAAGAGCGATGCTGGGTACCCCGGAGGAATATCTTAGACCACCAGCTCCTTCGGGATTTCCACAGAACACATCCGGCCTTCCCGGCCCCACGTCCACGGGGTAGCCCGAGGAGGGACTCGGCTCCCGGAGTGAGCCCTTTTGGGGGGCTCTGTCACAGTGCCGCCCGCGTTGAACTCTATCTCCCAGGAAACAACAAGCGCCTCGCTTCCACGCAGGCGCACCACGCTCCCTCTCCCGAGTTCTGAGTGCACACATCTGTTCCCAATCATTCACACATCTCCCCACCACTATAAATTCCCGTCATACACATCCACTAAACGCAAAGTATCTGTCTTAGCGACCCGTTCCTAGCGTTACCAAGCATATTCTTTCGTATCTGACTTCCCGTTGACTTTGACCTCGTTTTCCGACTCGTGACTTAGTTTCAGCCTTGCCTCTTGTAGTTTGTTTGCCAGATCGCCTGAACCTCGCCTGTATTTAGACTACTCTCTTTACGCCTCACGCTCACACGGCACTTTGCTTCCTCCTGCGACTGTTTCCTCTCATCGCTCCGGCGTGACACTAACTTTATTCTAAGGAATATAACGCGCCATTGGCTTGAATATATTTGTATTATAGTACATACAGTTTTGTCCTATTGTTAAAATTAAATCTGTCTTGATAATAAGGGTGCCCAATGTCAATTTTGTAAATCCATTTTGATTATTGCTATATTTACAATAATTAAATAATCAAAATAAGTGAAAATTAAGAATAATAACAATTTACCAGAGTAAAGAGATGGGAAAACTGAATTGTCCAAAAGTAAAAGACATGTTTATTCCAAACACTAACACTTGCTGGTGCACTATTGATGCATTTTCCACCATTGTATTGTGCCAACTCTGATAGCGAAGTTCATTTCCCAGAATGCACCTTGGCCTACAGACTTGTCCGCCCTGGACTACACTTCCCAAAACTCATGAACTCTGACGCGATCACAATAACCGGACATCTGATTCCACTGACCTGTTCTCAGTCACAGCACATTAAAGAGACTGCACTACATGAATTAACGCTCAATTTGTACTCATCTGAACTTACCAAGCTTTTGAATCTGTGGTTGTTATTCAGGTTGTGGTCCCGGTTGTTTCCTGGTTTTTGTATTTTGTATTTGTCTTGTTTGTATTGTTTTGATTGCCTGAACATTCCCTGTTTTCTGTTTTCGATTTGCTCTAACAATTTGATTTGTCTGCCAGTCTTTCAATAATTACTAATTACACTTGGATCCATCTTGGCCTGCTCTCCCTGACACGCTGTTGCAAGCTCTACACATGTTTATCTATGTCTTTTCCTTTCTGCAAACAAAATGGAGATATAACTTTACCTATTTTTGTTCGTAACACTCTTAAAATGGCCAAGGCAAGGCAGTTGTTGATCTGAAAAAATTAAAGACCATGCAGTTAAAATCTAGGATCACAAAATGTTCATTGTTATGTGGGGTGCAATACAGACATGCCTACTTGAATATAATTAACAATTAAAAGTAGCACAATATTAACATACTTAATTGAAAACTGAATTACATTCAAACCGTGCATTATAGATAATCATATATAAACACTTAACCTCATACAATTTATTAATAAGGTGTTTGTCTTTGCAAGCTTTTAAGAAAACGCCTAAGAGACCAGCATGTATTTAATAATGGAGAATCTGGTTTATTAATTAGACGTGTTAAAAGCACAAGAACACAATACATCCAATGTCATTTTGGTAATTTGTAAGCATAGACTATTTTGTCTGACATCTCTATAATTGTGAGGAATACATTTATTTTTACCATTCAGAGGGAAGTGCAGCATAATCTGGCACTAATAATTGGATCAAAACATTAATACTCTCTTAAAATAGCTAAAGGAACGTTCTGACATAAATCAGGTTTGCAGATTTTATTGTGCAAAGATTCATGTGAACTACTGTGAAACAACAAAATGCCTACACAAATCTTATTGTTCAACAAGGTTTCCCCCAAAGAGTACAGTTTATTCAAGGCGTTCATGGGTTAAGAAAATAAGAGAGGATTCATTAAAATAACTGCATTATAAAACATATTGTTGGTTAATTTATATGCATTTTATGAATATGAATCAATGAACAAATCCTGCTGCTTTTATGTCGCATAAACCTTTATATCAGATGAGTGAGGGGAAAATATTTTTAGTGTAACAATGAGATGCAGTGTTTTCCTGAACCATGGATAGAAAAGCCCATATATGATGGGGTTTAAAGCTGAATTAATATAACCCAACCAGACAAACACATCAAAAATAATTAGTGGAGTGGCAAAATTAATATAAGGATCAAGTAGCGAGGTGACAAAAAATGGCATCCAGCAACAAATGAAGGCTCCTACAACAATACCAAGAGTTTTTGCTGCTTTGTTCTCATGTTTCGCTCTTTGTGAAAACTTGGTTAAGTTCGTATAATTTCTGCCTGGCTTCACACCTTCAATTTTTCTTGCATGTTTCTTGGAAGTGAAAAATATCTGTGCATACAGACAAAACATAACAGTGCATGGTAAAAAGAAACATATACACGCATCCAATGCTGCCCATAGTGCATTGAACAAAAGGTCACAATTTCCCAGGCAACTTATAGATGCAATGTATTCATCTAAGGTTTCCACGTTTGCTTTTGAACACAGGAGCGTGTAGGAGTACACTACAGATGCAGTCCAACTCATAACTGCCATAAACCATGCAACAGGTATAGTCACTCTTGTAGGGTATTGAAGTGGATAGCACACAGCTTGATATCGATCAATTGCGATAGAAATCAGATGAAAAATAGATGCTCCAGTGAGGCACATGTCAAAACTAGAGTGTAAAAAGCAGAATTCTTCACCGTAGTACCAACAGCCATCCACGGATCTAATCATGCTGAACGGCATGACTGTGAGTCCCAGAAGCAGATCCACCAGTGCTAGAGACATCACCAAAATGTTTGTAGGTGTGTGAAGTTGTTTAAAATGAGCTATAGAAATAATGACAACAGAGTTCCCTAGAATTGTAATAGTCATCGCAAACACCAGTATAAAATATAACACCGTTTTAGACGCTATGTTGTAAGAAGCTTTCACACAAGAGACGTTGGAGTCAGGAAAACAGTATGTTTTCAAATCTTCTTCCAGTAAAGATGAATTTAGAGCTTCTGGCATCCTTTAACATGAATCTGTTGAAAGCATCTGGGGGAAAAAAAAGTGGACCTGCAACCTTAAACAGTCCTGTATGAAATGATCCTCACTGCCCCACAAATGTGGTGAAAGTTATATTAGCTACATAGACCAACTGGGATATAGTCTAATAGGAATAAATTTGCTTCCACCTATGAACAAGGCAGAAGTAAAATTGCTATGCGAACACATATTTTGCTTAAAATATCAAATACCTCATTACTGGACAGGTGGTCATGTAACTAACTAGCAAAGTTCAATGCTACAGAGCATCGTTTGTGAGCAGTAAATAGTTTATACAACTAGTTGAGTCATTTTTACATGATATTAATTGTTATAAAGGACCTGAAGCCATACTACAATGTAGTATGTTGTGTAGGGCTGGTTTCATGGAGGGAAGGATTTTAGGGAGGGTGTGCATGAGCCAGAGATGATTGCTAGTGTTTTGCACTGTAACAACATTTCCAGTGACCCCCTCCATTCTCCTGCTGCATTCTGGTCCTCTTCTGATTTCCACAAATAGCCCTGGTTTGTGTGGTACACCGCACTGTCCTCCCAGTGCTGATCCTGGTCTTTTTGTGATGGTGTATGGTCTCTACCAAGATGCCTGGAACGTTCAGGTTGTAGTGGTAATAACCATAACACGGTTGTGTTGTGTTAGCTAGTTGTAGGCAACCTGCTGGGACAGAATTGCACTGGTCCGTAACTGGCCTCACCATCTACTGTTTGCCTTTCCACGTCTACTTCTACCGACTTTGCAGAAAAATCTGCAGCTAGGCCACTGAGTCAAGCACATGGTTCAGGATGTATTTATTGCAAGTGACTTCAAAGCACTTCTATAAGTCGCTCTGGATAAGGGCATCTGCCAAATGCCATAAATGTAAATGTCTAGAGATATCCAGCAGACATAAATCTCCTGGATGTATGCAGTGTCTCTTTTAGAAGAAAAGGCTTACATATTCACCAAGCTAATGCGCTTTGTCATGGCACTGAGATGAGGAAGTGTGTTCTTCAGACACAGGCTGATAACCCACTTCATTGTCGGACTCCATGTGAGCACGTCAGTATTTTAAACCAATATGTCTGACCTATAGATTCAGAGTATATGGTTTGTTGTAACAGTGACCCACTCATCTAGGGAAGCAGGTCTGATAGGGTTTACAAATACCCCTCTAATGCTGCTATGCATCAGCATGAACAAAATGCTAAATGTTGTCTGGAATAGTAATAAAACAAACACTAGAATTCACATCAGCCAATGTGTGCAAAGATTGATCAGTTTCAAAAAATCTTATTAGCAAGAGTGTCACGATTGTGACGTTGAGTTGGAAGCAGATGCAGACTTTTAAACATTTATTGTATACACAAACTACAAAACAAAGACACTATGACGTCTAGACAAAAACACTATGGCATGAAACAAGACACTATGGCAAAACACAATCACCGTGACATAGAGACATAAGTCTAAGACAACGAAAGACAAGGAAACAGTGCAGACAATGACTATATATACAACCCAGTACTCATTAACCAAAACATGAATCAGGTGCAGGAAAACATGTGACTTGCAGTGGCTGATGGGAAATGCAGTCCAGACTTTATTTATACTTGACAGAACCCCCAGCACCCAAACAGGCCCTCCCACCCCCTGGCGGTCCAGGCCCTTTGGGCAAAACGTCCCCAGAACAACCAGGAGACAGCGCAGCCTCTACAACGGAGCAGGGAGGCAGAAGCATGTACCCAGCAGAGCAAGAAAGTATGGCAATGTCCATAGCAGAGCATGAAATCAGAGAGAAATCCTTGCCGAGTGAGAAAAATGCAGATCGACGTCCACCACCGAGCAGGGAAACAGAGCGCTGGACCCAGCGGCGCAGGAGAATGAAGCGAGGGTCATCGCGAGGCCAGTGAGGGGAGTGAGGGTCTCCGCGAGGCCCAAGGATGAATGAAGCTCTCCGCGGAGCATGAGGGGGGAACGATGTCCTCCGTGGAGCAGGAAGGGGGAGTGATCCACTTGCCCGCAGCAAAGAAGGGGAGCGACGTCTTCAGTGCAACATAGAGGCAGAGCGACGTCCACAGCCGAGCAGGAAGGCAGAGCAACGTCCACCGCTGAGGAGGAAGGCAGAGCGACGTCTACCGCCGAGCAGGAAGGCAGAGCGACGGCCTCAGCTGAACAGGAAGGCTGAGCGATGTCCTCAGATGAACAGGAAGGCTGAGCGACATCCCCAAACGAGCGGGCAGGCTCGACGCAAGAAAGAGGGGAGGGAGGGTGGGAGATGGTATTAGCCCCGACCACAGACTCCCCCTCATGTTGGCATGGCATGGTGTAGTCCTTTATAAGCATGGCTGGTGGCGACCTGGCGCAGGGTCCGTCCCGCAGCAGCAGCTCTTGCTGCATTAGCATGCGGTCATTTTAAGCAAGAAGTTCATCAGTCCTTCTTCCCGGCTCCAAAAGTGCGTTATACCACTCCTGATACTTTGCAAACCAGGCGTCTATCGTGGCGATCTGCTGCTTCCGAATATGGGTCTTTCGTTCAGTCACGATTGTGAAGTTGAGGCGGAAGCAGATGCAGACTTTTAAACATTTATTGTATACACGAACTACAAAACAAAGAAACTATGACGACTAGACAAAAACACTATGGCATGAAACAAGACACTATGGCAAAACACAAACACCATGACATAGAGACATAAGTCTAAGACAACGAAAGACAAGGAAACAGTGCAGACAATGACTAAATATACACCCCAGTGCTCACTAACAAAAACGTGAATCAGGTGCAGGAAAACATGTGACTTGCAGTGGCTGATGGGAAATGCAGTCCAGAGTTTCCTGATACGTCACAAAGAGTCTTATTAGCAAGAAGCAAAAGATACGAGCACAATCTTTTAATACACTTTCTTCTATTTGTAATTATCACAGTATTGAAACAGTGTTGGATAAAGTTACCAATGACTTGTTGATGACCTCTGATTCTGGAGCTACTTCCATTGTTATTCTTCTGGATCATAGAGCTGCTTTTGTTACTGTGGATCATGGTCTTTTACTTACCCGCATTTAAAGTGTTTTTGGTGTGTCTCGGACAGTTTTAAACTGGTGTAAATCTGATTTTACTGACCATTCCCTGTTTATTTATATGGGTAGTTACAGGTCTGACACTAGCTCTGTGCTCACTGGTGTTCTTCAGAGTTCCGTTTTAGGCCCTGTACTCTTCAATAATGATCTATCTTACTTGGGCATTTGCTGCGATCGCTCGGCCTCCTCTATCACTTTGACGTATGTTGACAATACCCAAATCTACCTTCACTCAAAATCTGATGAAAACCTTGATGTTTGTTTTCTTTTATTTTTTTTTCTGAGATAAAAACATGGATGAATAATAATATAACTTTCTGTGCCTGAACAGCGGGAAAACCGAAGTTATGCTTATAGGTTCCCGTCATCAAATTCTCAAAGCTGGTCCACTGTCTTTGTTTGGTGATGGTTCTGTTCTGGAGACTCAAAGTAAAATGAGGAACCTCGGAGTAATTTTTGATGCAAGCCTTAGATTTGATTGTTTTGTTCAGAGCAAAAAAAGCATAAAGTATACTTTTTTCACCTCAGAAATATAGCTAGACTGCGCCCTAAGTCAAATTTCTCTGTGGCTGATGAAGGCTTAAATTTTGCCAACTTCTGTATACACACCAGGCCTCTGTGTGTGTGTGTGTGTGTGTGTGTGTGTGTGTCTTAGGTGAACATCCATTCATACAGTCCACCAGCCCTGTGAATTCCCAATAAGATTACATATTACTCCTACTAGGTCTCCTTCGTGTTTATTTCATGTATGTTTTATATACAACACTGAAAAGCTGATTAACTCATTCGTTGTCACTCTGCTAGATTACTGTAACTCTGTTTTAGCCGGAGTTTCTAAATCCACAATCAATTAACTGCAATATGCACAAATCTCTTCTGGCAGGATTCTGACTGGGACCAGGACATGTGATCATATTACTCCTGTTTTGGAGTCCTTGCACTGGCTCCCGGTCAAGTTCCGTGTCCATTTTGAAATTCTGATGTTGACATACATGGCATTACAATGTTTGGCTCCTCATTATATGTCTGCTTTATTAATCCCTTCACCTCAAATCGCAGACTGCGCTCCTCACAGTGCAATTTGTTAACTGTTCCACAAACATGCTTAAAATCTATGGGTGACAGGGCTTTTTCTGTCTCTGCTCCCTATTCATCCTGCCTTGTGCCAACAGTCTGGGCTGATTGAGGTGGTGTAATGGTGTGGAGAACGTTTTCTTGGCACACTTTGGACCCATAAATACCAGTCTTCAGTCATCACTTGAATGCCACAGCCTATTTGAGTATTATTTGTGACCATGTGCGTCTCTTCATGGCCACAATTTACCCATCTTCTAATGGATACTTCCAGCATTATAATGAACCATGTCACAAAGCAAAAACCATCTCAAACTGATTTCATGGACCATGGCAGTGAGTTCAGTGTTCTTCAGTGGCCTTTCCAGTCACCAGATCTGACTTCAGTAGAACACCTTTGGGATGTGGTAGAATGGGCGATTTGCAACATGAAAGTGCACCTGAAAAATCTGCAGGAGTGCATGGTGCAGTCATGTCAGTATTGAGCAAAGGACTTTTGGAATAAGGCAATGAACAGTTTCTGTGTAGAGTACCTGAATATATCATACAACAGTTTGTTTCAATATTTTCATCCCAGACATAACAAATTACAGGGTCTCCTCTGTTTGTATGTCACAAATATTTTAATCCATAAATAAATTGTTGTTACGATGTATACACTTTCATGTCAGATGAATGAGGAGCAAATATTTTTAGAGTAACAATGAGATGCAGTGTTTTTCTGAACCAAGGATAGAAAAAGCCATATATGATGGGGTTTAAAGTGGAATTAATGTAACCCAACCAGACAAAGACATCAAATAGTAATAAAGGGGTGGAAAATTTTATAAAAGGATCAAGTAGAGCGGTGAGGAAATATGGCATCCAGCAAAAATTGAAGGCTCCTACAACAATTCCAAGAGTTTTTGCTGCTTTGTTCTCATGTTTCGCTCTTTGTGAATACTTGGTTAAAGTCGTATTTCTTCCCTGCTTCACACCTTCAATTTTTCTTGCATGCTTATTTGAAATAAAAATTATTTTAGCATACAGACAAATCATAGCAGAGCATGGTAAAAAGAAACCTGTAACAATACTCAAAATAGCCCATACTGCATTCATAAAAAGGCTACAACTTCCCAAGCAACCTGCGAATTCATTGTCTACACTTGCTTTTGTTAACAAGAGACTGTAAGAGTACACTACTGCTGCAGTCCAACTCACAGCTACCATAAACCATGCGACAGGTTTAGTTACTCTTGTAGGGTACTGAAGTGGATAGCACACAGCTTGATATCGATCGATTGCGATAGAAATGAGATGGAAAATAGATGCTCCAGTGAGGCACATGTCAAAACTAGAGTGTAAAAAGCAGAATTCTTTGCTGTAGTACCAACATCCGTCCACAGACCTGATCATGCTGAACGGCATGACTGTGAGTCCCAGAAGCAGATCCACCAGTGCTAGAGACATCACCAAAATGTTTGTAGGTGTGTGAAGTTGTTTAAAATGAGCTATAGATATGATGACAAAAAAGTTCCCTATAATTGTAATAGTCATCGCAAACACCAGTATAAAATATAACACCGTTTGAGTTG